>BDCZ01000062.1:75757-99707 GCA_001662365.1 Chlamydomonas applanata
AGCACTGGCTGCAGCACTGGGATGACATCTGGTGAGCCGGGTGGGTGGTCCGCTGGGTCGTCCTGCCCGGGTGGCAGCAGCTGCAGTGCAGCCGGGCCAGCCAGGAATGGTGTCCGGGGTACGTGCTGCGCCTCAGCCTCATCCCCGCCCGCCTCCCCTCCACCAAACTCGAATGCCGACTTTGCAGATGCTGGCCGAGTGCCATCCTGCCCAGGTGCACCCACACCGCCACCGGAGGAACCCCTGCCTTCGGGAGGCACGGGGCTGGGGGCATGTGAGGGGGATCTAGAGCTGTGGTGGCTGCCAGCCACCTCCTCAAGCGTGCCAGCTGGCATCATGGACGGCTCCGCTGCCATAACCAGGCCCTGGATAGGGGTCTGAGGCTCAGGTCCGATTGATCCATCTTCAGATTGCACTCGTGCTGGCAGGATTAATGACCGCACACCTGTGCCCTCACCCTCCCATCCCTCCCCCGGCACCGATACGTGCGGTGGGCTGGGAGTAGCGAGGCCCAGGCCAGACACAGCTGCGCCTTCCTGGCTAACCAGGCCCGAACCGACAGGGCCCCCAGCACCACCATCCCCTGAGCCCCTCGCAGACCCCATGCCGTTGTCCCACAAGCTGAGCCCCACAGCCGCCTCCCCTACAGGCCCAGCAGCTGGGGTGCTGCACATGGAGCTTGCACCACTGCCTTCAAGGCTGGGCAGGGCAGGCATGCCACCATCCGAGCTGCGAGGCCCAGCTGTGCTATCCTCGCCGGCTGGTGGTGGGGCAGTCAGGCCCAGGCCAGAGTCAGCGGCCTGGCGCTTGGCAGCAGCTGCAGCGCGGCGGCGTAGGATGGCGGATTCGAATGTGGAGGGGCCCTCTGAGTCTTTGGCCCCAGGTTTTTGAAGCCGGGGAATCTCGGTGGGTACGATCGCACTGGTGTCCCCCATGGTCAGCCGCAGCTGGTTGACCAGCTGGCCCTCTGTTTGGATAACATCATCCGCGATGCGCTGAGTCAGCAGCACCTGGCCCTTGACCAGCAGCATCACATTCTCTGACGCGTCACCCTCGGAGAACAGCGCCTCCCCAGCCTCCCGCTGCACATACACGCCATTCTTTGCGACAGCATGCCGCAGCCGGCTCTCCACACTGAACTGCAGCCCCGGTACCAGCTGCAGTACGCGGCCCGCTGCCCAGTTGCAGAGCACTTCCCGGTACTCTGCCCATGTCAGGCAAGCCACGTGGGACTCGAAATGAGAGTCAGTGCGCGCGTCTGCATCCACCCGTGCCCGCCTTAGAAGCATGTCCACGCCCAGCACTGTGCCAGGCTGCAACCGCACCGGCCGCCCGCTCGCTGGCTGCAGCAGCACCTGGCCTGACAGTACGATGTGTACTTCATCGCACACCGTACCGCGCGCGTACAGCAGGGAGTTGGGTGGGTAGTTGTACAGCACAAACTTGTCGGCGACCGCCTGCAACAGCTCCTCTTCAAACCTGTGGGTGTGTGAGCATGAAGGACGGGATTAACACAGGAGGTACAAAAACGTGAAAGGCAGAGTGTCGCGTTTTGCTCGGTTTCACCCAACCATACGATTACCAGCTGACCGTCCTGGCATGGTCTCCTTCGCACCTTGCACAGCATGCAAAGCATGTCGCATGCTGTAACCGCATGCGCCAGGCGCCAACCCGCTCTCACACCTCCTCACACCTCCTCACCCCTGGAATGCCGGCAGCTGGCCCAGAATCTTGCGCATGTCAGTCCTGCTGTACCCCTCTTTCTCCAAAATGCCAGCCAGCAGCTGCTTGCCGTTGGCCTTCTCCCGGGCCATCAGCATGTGCTGTGGCGCAGCTGGAAGCTTGACCCGCGTGTAAACCTGCACTGGCCGCTGGTCCGCGACTGCAGCCGTGGTGGCACGCCGCGTGCTGCGCATCGCGTTCGCGCCCGCGGCGGCACCGGTGGGCGGGGGCGCGGGCATGGGCTGCATGATGCTTTGGGGGAATGCTGCGGGGCCCATGCTCGAGGCTGCTGACGCTGCGGCGATCTTTTCGATCAGGGCCTGACCTGCCCTCACACGCGCCATCATCTTTTCGACGTCCGCCACAAACTTCTCAGTTGGGGTTTTTTCCTTTGCGTTGGCGGCTGCAGCGTTCTGGGTCGCGCGCAGGCGTGTGGTGCTGCGCGTCAGGCTGGGTGTAGCACTGCCTGCCTCTGAGCCCTCAGCTGTGGCCGGCTCAGGTACCCCACCAGTGGCATTGCCACCGGACGCCCTGGCCGTGCGCTGCAGCCGAGAGGTAGACCCGGCTGGGGCAAAGGAGAAGTCTGGTGTGGACTGGGCGAGTGGGTTCGTGCACCGCGCGCTCTGCCCCATGCGCTGCGTGCCCCGGCGTGCTGAGCGTGGCATGGCAGTCCCCGTCAGCAGTGGGTCAACGCTGGTCAACCCATGCTCAAGGGAGGTGTGCAGCTCAGGAGGAGGGGCTGTGTTGCCATGGCTGTGTGAGATGCGAGATGACACATTGGCAAACTTGCCCTTCGGTGAGGGAGGCTGATACTGTGCATCAAGGTCAACTGGCTCGTAGCCCTTCTCCCGTGGGCCCGCATAGTATGACTGGATGGCCTTGGGCAGCTGCAGATGAAGCCATAGCCTGGTGTGAGCACCCTGGCATGCCAGACCATGTCCATGCGCCATGCATGCCATGCCACGGTCCCCATGCACACTCACAAACCGCGATGACGCAAAGCTTTTCAACGTGGTATATTCACACAGCATAATGCACCGGTGCCTTCTCGGTCAGCGCGCCAGCGCCTTAGACTTACTGCGTGTGGCTCCTGGAACAGATAGAGTTTCTCCGCTAGGTACTCTGTTGCTGGTTTTGCAGGCTCCGGGCTGGACAATGCGGCCACATACTGCTCGAGCGTCTTTAGCTCGATGTCCACGCCCCGGTATCCAGAGGCCTTATACGAGAAATCAGGAAGAGCAACTGCAGGTGCATTTTGTGAAGGTGGCCCTGCTGCATCCCCTTGTGTGCTCATCTCGATTTGGACGGGCCCGACTAAGGGCCCCTGCTTTATCAGTCCATAACAATTAACACGCGTAATATATTTTTGCTCACGATTTCTGTGCAAACCAATGTATGTACCTCAACTCCTGTGCAGTACAAGCACTGCTTTCCTTACGACTGGATCTCTTCCTCACGTGTAACGTTGCATTATGTTATATACGTGCAATGCCTCTTGATGCATTCATCCATGCCGCGACCAGAGCTGGCAGCCCATGTGGCCCTACCACTGGCCTAGCTGCTGCAAAGCAGCTCCAGCAGTTCTGCAGATAACTGCTACTGAGGCTGTTGCACAGGCACCTCCACCATGCGGTTGTCTGCAGCTGCCTCTACGCGCATGCGTGCAAGCTCCTCGGGGCTGTCTGCACACAGATGATGAGCAGGGACAGCAAGTTTCATCAGCCACGCTCGCACCAGCGGCAGCAGCGGTGAGCGCTCCAACCTCCAAGCACAGATCTGTTGCATACAGCACCACAAGGCTGGCACAGAAGGCCTGTCCAGTTGCCAGCCATAACACCTCAGCAGGGTGGCAAAAGGGCATAGGGCCAGAGGTACCATGACTTTTAATGCATAAACCGCAGGCCCACGAGCGCTTGCCTGTGTGAGGCTTCTTCAGTACCCGGAGCACCAGCTTGCCATCATTTGTGGCATGCGCCTGTATGTCCTTTGTGTCAGCATCCAATGGCAGGGCCCAGTGGCTGCAGCATGACGAGAGCAGGAGGTCACAGGGTTCTTGAGTTTCATGAGTTACTTCAGTTTATGACGGGCCCAAATGTTGCAGTATGTGTGGCCCTGCCTTCCAGAGCTTCATAATGCACATGGTAACCGTCCCATAGTGGGTGCCGAGCTGACGAGGGTGCTGATTGACTCCAGCCATGCTCACTGTATCTCCTGAAGATTGCCACCCACGGTCACTTGCACACTGTGTCCCCGACACACGACTTTGGTGGTAGGCAGCTTGTCCTGCTCAATTGACCTGAGGGGCGCATGGGCCAATCGGACATGGCCATGCATGTCTGTGGGCGTGCGCGAGTGCTTGCCAGCATGGAGCAGGGTGCCTTGCCACGCGCACCATGCCCGCGCACCATGTCCAGGTGTGGTGTGTGCTGTCTTCGCCTCGCAGAAGGTGCGGCTTAACTGGCTCCCCCATCCTGCAATCTTGGATGAGCACGAATTCAGCCGGGTCGCAAGCTTCTGTCCAAAACCAGCAATCCAAACGAGTGGGACGAGCACTTTGTAAAACCAAACCCTAAAACCGAGGATCACGAGGCGGCAGTACGTCCCGCACTGCACTAGGTCAGGAGGAACACCTTTTCTGCTTGGAAATAACTATACGGCTTCCTCGTGGCACCCGAAATGTAGTGCCATGACTGTGATGACTGGCTGCACAACATCACATGGCCTCGACCATGGCATGCATGATGCACGTTGGTGGGCACGCTGCATGTGCGCAGTAGATGGCGAATGCAAGCTGTAGCCCTGATGCCTGACTGTTTTTTTAAGAGAAGCCCCCCCGGAGGGATCCCTGTCATGGGCATGGGGGAACCTGGCCCCATGCACACGCCATCCCTTGATATGGGTGCGTTGCAGAACGCTCCGCGGCTACAACAGACCAAAGCGAAGGCGCAGCGTCAAATGCGCCCAAAGCCCAAAGGTGCAGCCACCCGGTCATCACTCAACCGCGCCATGAAGGCGCTGGGAGAATGCACAGAGGGGCGCCCGGGGGGTGCAGGGGGTCGCAAGCTAACGTACGCCATGGTCCTAGGCAACAGTGCTACATTCTTCAAGCCGCGTATGATCCTTATGGAGAGGCATGTGACATTTGCATGCATACTGTAGAGGGGGAAATTCACGGGAAATTCAAAAAAGAAAAGTTATGTGCGCATTCAAGCCTTCGGGCCCCCGATGTGTCAGCTTGTTGCAGCTTGGCAGCACTGGGGCAAGCGGTGTGTCTGCGTGCATTGCTGTCGTACGTTCCCGTGGTGGACACACCTTATACGTTATAGGCTCTGCGACAATGACACTTGGAAAATAGTCTTGAGTCCCCACCACGGCCACGATGAAACAAGCTGGAACCAGGCTGAGCCCCCCCTGTTGAAGCAGCACCTATGGGCATTTTAACCCCCAATAGCTGTTCTCTCGTCTGTTAAACACAGGTCCCTGTCAGGCTTCGTGGGTTCGCTAGGTGAAGGTGGGATAATGCCTGCGATTATACTGGGCAGGGGGTGGTTGGGGGGGGCGCCGGTTGGGGGGGGCGCCGCCCCCCGCCATACAAAACATTGAGCCAATGAGCCTGCCTATAGAGCCTCAGCAATGTCCGAGCTGGGAGTGAGGATGCAGCGCGTCATGTGGCTCACCCCAGACAGACACCAGCTGCAGGATATGAAGGGCCCAGCATGCCTAGCCATGCCAGGAATGCACGCGTAGTGTAGAGTTTGCATGCCCAAGCTTGTGAGCTTGCCTTCGCATGTTGCCTGCAGTGCGCGCTATCGTTGCCATTGAACTCATGAGGGTCATGAGCGACCATTTTGCATCGGCCGCTAGCTTTAGAATTGGGTCCAGGTTCCCGGCACCTTCGGCACTACAAGCTGGACTTCTTGCTGGATCGCGGGGTTAATTGACTTATTGAGGCGCTCCGGCACATTTTAAAGGCGTCACATCCCGCCGCTGGCGAAGCGTGACCGCCCGATGTCGCTGTACTTCCACCCCTGAATCCCGAAACTTTCATTTCGGGGATCAAATGGAGGGAAACAAGGCAAAACGCAGACGGTTGTTAGACACGTCGGTGAGGAACCATTGTGTATGCTGATCAATTCATTGCATGTTCTTCTGAGACTGCCTTTAATCTTGCAGAAACAAATATCGGAGCGTGCTGCGGGAGCTGTCACAGCTTCAGTCCTCGAGGAAGATGTTTGGGACCTTGAGGATATCCCGCTGCCCTCAGACATCGAGGCATGCATTGCATCAATGCGCAACGAGTTATTGGCGCACGCTGCTGCCAAGGGGCTCACTGTACCCCCGCTGGTGCTGCTCACCCAGCTCACCAGTGTTATCAAGGACAGGACCCAGATTGACAGGGAGTTAGACAGCCTGCAACGACAAAACATCATTAGGACCTTTAAGCTATCAACAGGTGGGGTGCATGCGTGCTGTGCATGACATGCGCACATGCAGCTACGCCATCAGCTTGCAGGCCTGCTGCATGCTGAAATGCTTGGTAGCGGCTGCAGCTGGCTAAAGCATGACCCATGTGTACGCTTGCACAGGCCTGGACGAGCATGGCATCATGCTGACTGCAGACTACTGCGGTGCAGTGCACCATGCGGCCGCGCAAGCCACTGCAAGGCAGCAACAGACACAGCAGCAGGGCGATGGGGAGTCAGCAAACACGACAGTCTCAGAACAAGCCATAGGCAGTACCTCCGTACTGACCCAGCCTCATCCATCAGCCAGCAACCAGGCGTCTACCACCACGTCTCCGTACACGCTAGCAGCAGATGCGTTCTGTCAGAGTGTTCTACCAGCCCACACAGACCTAACCATCTCTCGCCCACGCCTACTCGCGCTGCTGGGCGCATACAAGCCCCAACAACCAGCTACAGCTCCTCCCGTATCAGCAAAGGCAGCACCAGATGATCTGGTCACACTCTTGCTGCACATGGGCGCTCTGGGCAGACATGCAACAGATGACAATGTGTATGTGTTCACCATCCCTGGGGCTGGGCCAGTGATCAAGAGCATCATGGCAGGTGCGCCCCAGCATCTGCACGTTCCATGCACCATCGGCATGCATGCGTTGCACTGCTTTGTGGGCAGAGGTTGGTGCAGTTTGTGGCCTGCCCAATGTGCCTGGCCTGCGCCGGCAGTACGCCAGCACAGGCCGATTTGTAGTGTCACTAGTGTGGCAGACGCATGCCGCCTCTTCATGTTGACTGCAGCATTGGCAGCCTGTTTTGTACAACCCCGTGCTGTCCCCCCCCCTGTGCTGCTTCTCTCTGTGCTGCTCACACCTGAGCCTGCAAGCCATGCTCACGTTCCCTCGCTGGCACCACCTCTTCTGCACCACCACCTTGCACGTGCGCAGGCCGCCAGGAGCTCATCAACACTATCAAGCGCAAACCGTACGGCGAGGCGGCAGAGAGTACACTGCTGGGCAGGAGCAGTACAGGCACTACGGATAAGCGCAGCAGTGGCCACACGCAGGGCGGGGGCTTCATTCCAGAACCAAGTGCTGGTGGGGCCAGCACAGCCGGCGGGATAGGCAGGGCTGCAGCTGGCACCTCAAAAGCTAACGGGCAACAGGGGGCGAAACTCCGGACCAGCATCCTTAGTGTACGGTTCCATTTGAAGGACTTGATTGGGAGGGGTGCTCTGGAGCGGGTGGCCAGCCCTGCAGGGCCAATCATTCGGCTGGTGGCTGGGCGGACAGGAGGTGAGGGCATTGTGGGGCTGACACGGCCAGTGCCAGGGGCTGGCAGCCAGGGAGGAGGTAGGGGCAGGGGTAGGTGATGCTGCGTGCCCTACTGCCCTTGCATTCATCAGGGCCTGCCGTGTGCTTCCCGCGATCCTGTGTGGTTTTCTCCCAATTTTCCACCCGTTCTTTCCAGCATTAGTTCACTTGATTTACACGGGAATCCTCGTTTCATCGGGCGTGGGCATGCAACTCCAGATGTGGTTTCAAAGGATGACCATGAACAAGCACGTCATGAACAAGCACCTTGTTGTGCAGATGTTGTGCTGTACTGCAGCAACTGTCATCCACAGTACAGCCAGCAGCCTTCCCTACCAGCACCGAGCTGCCACCAACACAGCACATGCCACCATGCCGTCGCTGGCAAAAACAACCGTCTTGGTGCTCAAGAGCTCATCTACCGCCCAAGCACCCAGCCCTGCATATCCGTCACATGCACGGCGGTGGGTGCTGAGGAGGCAGTGAACGCTGCGATGGCCTCATTTTCTGCAGTGATCCTCGCATTCTGCTCCATCACGTACTCATCAATGAACTGCGACAGGCAGGGGTGGTCCGGCGTGCTGTCCCCGAACGCATCGTAGTACCTGCAGCACAACAGCGTGGTACGTCATGGCACTACAGTGATCAGCATGCGGTACAGTGTTGTACAGCACACATGGCACCTTGTGTTGTCAGGTGCATGTGGGTTCTGTTATCATAATGTGCTGGCTTTCCCCCAGGAGTTCCCGCCCTGAAAAGGAAAGAGCCGCGGCAGGCTCTGCGGTCCAACGAATCGCCCACTGGCCACAGTGCTCATTCAGCTTAGCGGACACAGGCAGCGCAACAGTCTGGAGGAATACCTGTACCCGCACACAAAACCATTGTGAAGGACGATATAAAACCTTGATAAATGTACTGCTTCTTCAACCGCTTCCTGACTTGACTGAATTGATCAGTTGCACGCACGCACCTGGAGCCGTTGTACACGATACCTTCAGGCAGGGGATCCTGGGCACGTGCAAGCGCCACCTGCCGCACCTCCTCCGCCGTCACTGACGCGCGCGTACGCAGCGGCTGCGCAGCGTAAAAAACAACGACACACCTTAGGGCAAGCAGCCTTAGTGTCTAGTGTCTCATCATAAGGCATTTAGTGTCTAGTGATTGATATCTCTCATAACATCACAAGGGCGTGCATGATCCCGTACTTGCATGACGGCAGGCCCGCATGCCGCTACACGCTGGACATGGGTGGCCCTCCAGCCCCCACCCCAATCTCAGCCGACAGCTGACATCTCACACAGAGCCGTGGGTTATACAGCTGCAGACCGCACCTTCTGCTGCCCGCCATTCATGAGCGCATGTCCACAGCCCTCAAGTGCCACCCTGGCAGCTGCTGCACTCAGCCGCGTGCCTAGCAGCAGCAGCTCCCCACCACATGCCACATCTGACGAAAGCAACTGCGGTGCACCTGTGACAGACACACACCGATCAAAGGCAAGTAAAAGCATGAAAGTGTGGACCAGTGAACTCATGTTGGCACCCTAACAGCTGATGTGCCATGTCCAAAAACCTGAGGCAGCTACCTCACGCTGTGGCAACTACACCACCAGCAGGCGCTGTGGGAGCCCTGGCAGCCAGGCATGGCAGCGCAGTGGCATGGTGGAACGCCACCTGTCGCCATCTGCCTGCAGGAATGCGGCAGTAGTTGCACATTCGAAAACAACGTACCGTGCACCACACGTGCCTGCAGCTCAGGCCCCAGCAGTGGCCACTCCCGCGCGCGCAGGCCTGTAGCTGCCGCAGCGCCCACACCGCGCGCCCCAAAGACCTCCTGGGCAGATGCACCCAAGGAGGTGCGCACGACACCCCAAGCGCCCAGCACATTTGGCAAAGACCCTGCATGGCATAGGGTTGGCATGGAGCAGCCTCAGTTGCGCACCACACGCACCACATGCACGAGAGGTGGGTGCAGCAGGCACCGCCATGATGCACACAAGCAGCCACGAGCAGCAGAAGACAGCAGCTATTGCTCTTGGAGCTGGCTGGTGCAAGCAGGCTCGTACGATGGCTTGCACAGCACCCAGCCTCACCTGCCGGAAGCACTGTCTGCAGTGGGCTGGCTGCTGGTGGTTCAGCAAGTGGCAAGTGTGCATCTGCTGGTGTGGCCGGTGTCCCAGCGGCCCCCAGGCCCCACTGCTTCAGCAGATCTCTGAGCCGTTCAACTTCCAGCTCCCCCTCCCATGCGAGCCAGAGGCCCTGCAGCGGCCCCAGACTCATGCCTGCGCAGCGTGTGCGCACGTACTGAGGAAATAGGAGCAGCTGTTGACCTGCATTGTAGACCTGTACAATGCTATGTGGCATGCCTTGTAGACCTTGTAGTGCTAACTGTGCTTCATCAGGCAGGCGGGCAGGCGGGCAGGCGGGCAGGGTGCCGCTGCTCCAACGGCAGCCACCCTGTGAGGCGGCAGGACACAACGCAAACACACCTCTGATCTGCCCGTCCCCGACCCAGCCGCCCAGCCGCCGCAGTTGTGCATGCTCCGCTAGGTGCAATACGCGGTCCTGGGCGTTTGGCAGCAGCTCGCTGTGCAGCCGCATGAGCGCCGCGCTGGTGGTGCCGCGCACGCAGGGTGCACTGCCACGCGTCAGGGACGCCGCCACCTCCTCTGCCTGTGCCATGTTGGGTGCACGAATGGAATAAAGTGCAGCCCATGCACACTCGTTGGGCACCAGCAGATCCAGCCAAGTCAGCATTTACGCACTGAATCGTCCATCTCCTCGTCGCACACCTAACATGCAAAAGATGCAGGTCTGCTGCTGGTGTCCATATGCCGATGGCAGGGCTGTGCCCCTGTCAAGGCATGAGTCCCTGGCTGGCTGGCTGCCACCCTCACCTGTGCCAGGGCTTGCATGCCACCAGCTGTCAGCACCACTGCGTCCAGCAAGCCAGGAGGCAGCTGGCCAACCAGGCCTGGCACCAGCGTCCCCCGCGCCTGGTCCTCCCAGATCTGTAGGGTGCACAACAACATTCAAATCCACGTACCCTTCCTGGTCATGCGGCTCACCCCATAAGCAATCAAACATATGCTTGGACGGTGGAGAACACAACAACGGCGCATGGCCACGCCCTTGCTTGGCATACGGCACAGTTTGCATAAAGGCAGGCACGCCGGCAGGTGCAGCATGCTGCTACTGAAAGCACGCACCTGGTCTGCATTCATGCAGCTGACCACACCGGCCAGGTGTATGCTGCCCTGAGCAAAGCTGGGCGTTGCTGCGAGGGACTGCAGCGTGGATGCCAGGGGTGTTGTGGAGGACACTGCAAGAATGACGTGCCCCGTGGGGCCTCCCTGCACCACCAATTACACACGAGGACGCTGCTTTAGATCCTCTGAGATCACCAGACCAAAATGATGACCGGGCTCATCATGCAGACGTGATGCCTCCACACGCTGGCAAGACAACCAGTGGGTCTCGCACTCAGTCGATTTACCTGCACACCACGCAACAGCCCGCCAGGTCCTGCATTACATGCGGCCTTGACCGCCGACTCCAGCCCCTCCCCTGTGACCGGCCCTGCACTGCAGCCTGCATGTTGGCGCAAGTAGCATGGCAGTAGCAAAGCACCGTCAGCAGGGCGTCAAGGAGGAAGGTGAATCCCAGCCCCAGCGACATTTTGAGTACAGCCTACTGTCAGAAGGAGCAGCAAGGGAGGAAGAAGGCAGGTGGATGGATCAGGGAGCACCCACCTCCTGGCAGTAGCACCACACGTGGGCCACGCTCCGCACCCACCAACGACACCAGCACTGCCGCCACAGCAGCCTGCGAGGCACGCACACCACATGGCAATCTGTCAGCATAATCATAAAAAATAATATGGCGTAATCTGTCAGCATGGCACTGGAAATTGGAGCATGGGTACACTGGAAACCGGAAGGATACGAGCAGGGAAGCAAGCTACAAGGCAGCCAGCTGTCATGAGTGTCCTGCAGGGCGCCATCTCACCTGTCCTGCGCCAGGCAGGCCTGCCACCAGTGTCAGCGGGACGGAGCCAGCGGCTGCTGGTTGGGTGGTACCGCGCGTCAGCAACGCTTCTAACGAGGCGTCTGCTGGCGAGATTGCGTCCAGCTGCACATGCAAGGCCATGAACATATGGTATGGTCAAGAGAAAATGCATGGGTTTTCAACGCAGCTGCATGCACACATCTTCCGTCTCGACTGGCAGCTGGGATGCCAAGGGGCACACATTCAGGGCTGGGTGTACTGTGCAGTGCGATGTAGGATACAGGTATGCAGGACTGCGTGCGGAGTGACCAGCACAGCATGGCAGCAGGCCCCTGAAACTCCTAGACTTTGCACCTACCAGCGCTTTGTCCACGCGTGCAACAGCCTCGTCCACCGCATCGTCCGCCAGCGCCAGCACACCCCACCGCTTGCCACCCTCATGCTGGGCCTGCTATAACAGACGCCAGCATTTAGCGAACGTGTGTGTGAGAAACATGGACAAGCTATGACTGGTTGCGGCAAGCGGTAAAAGATTTAAAGTGACTACCGCATGAGCCAGTCTCAGTGATCATTAACAGGGTGCAGTGAGCCACGGCCTCCGATCCAGGGACGCCGACCCACCTGCACAGCTGCCAGCTGCTCCACGTGCAGCGCCGCTGGAAACGGCGAGGAAGCAGAGGGGTCCTTGACCCACGAGATAGGGTGGCCACCCTCCACCCCTGGTGCTCCGGCCTCCCTGCACGCTTGCTGCCAGGCAGGCAGCACCACACCTAGCGCGTGCTTACGCGCTGTCTGCACGTGTGGCAGGGCCACCAGGAAAGTAAACGTGAAATCACCAGAGAAACCACAGCGAGGTTATCTTAGCCGTGTGCTTGCCTCTGAAGCCATGCTGAGCTGAACACGTCCAGGCTGCCACGTGCACATCACATGGCAGCATAGCGCAAGGCAAGGCGACAGCTGCAGCATGGCCGCGCACCAGTGGCATGGACCCCAGCGGCAGTGCGATGTGGGTGTTGGTTGTCATGTTGCACATGGGGGCCAGTCCACATGCCGGCTGAGATCCACGGAAAACAACCACCTCGGGCATCGTCACGCTGCCCTCACTCCTCAGCTCCTGGATGGTCACACTTTCCAGCTGCTGGTGGAAGTCGAGCACCCATATAGCCCTGAGACATGGCACGCATGACACAGAGAGGCAACCACAGAACGAGTCAAAAA
Source organism: Chlamydomonas applanata (assembly GCA_001662365.1). NCBI lineage: Eukaryota > Viridiplantae > Chlorophyta > Chlorophyceae > Chlamydomonadales > Chlamydomonadaceae > Chlamydomonas > Chlamydomonas applanata. The sequence continues at coordinate 88,473 of BDCZ01000062.1, forward strand.
CAGTTCGCATTCCGATGGCATCAAGCCGAAGGGTGCATGTAGGTGTGCAGGCAGCTGTACACATACACAGCACGCAGTGCCTATGTTTTCATGGCTGTGCGCCTCACTTGGTCTGGCGTGAGACAGCCACAAAGCCGTCTGTGAAGCAGTAGAGCTGCACCGGGATGGCGGGTGTGGTGGGGCAGCCTGCGCAGCCACAAATGTTAGGCACGCCAGCACCATAACAGCATAGCACGATGACTATTTGAGAGGCGAGAGACTACTGTAAATGGCGCAGCTAGGGCACCCTGCAAAGCCATTAATCAGCCCTTCAGAAAGAGGGCGCACCGCCTCACACCCCCTTTACATGCCTGTGAGCAGCACGGCGTCGTCCCCGCCAGCTAGCGTCAGCAGCTGCCCAAGTGCACGCGCGCCCTGACCCTTGGCGCCCAGCAGCCGCAGCGTCTCCTGCTCATCCTCCTCACTCTCCTCCTCTTCCCCTGCCTGGTCCTGGTCCTGATCAAGGTCCTGGATGCCGTGCAGCAGGATGAGCCAAGTTAGGCACAGCCCCCGAGGCCCCAAACCCCCATGCACAACAAGCACAGGACCAGTACGATTAAGGTAGGGCAACAAGAACACAGACGAGAACACAGTTGCTGAGCACATAAGAAAACGCCAGCAGAGGCCCTTCACCTCTTCGTCCTCCAGCCGCACATCAGGTCCCCCAGCCGCCCGCTTCCTGGCAGCTGCCGCCTGGTCAGCGACCTTGAGCGCCTGCTGCTGCTTGCGCATGCGCCGACCGGCAAGCTGCGCCGCCGTTGCACTTGTCATGTCTGCTGCCGCCAGAGAGCCAGGCGCAGTGATCTTGGACAGCGTGCGCAGCGCGCGGCTAAGCACCAGGGCCTCACACCCAGTGGTGGAGAACGCCAGAAGTGCGGGCACTGAATGGGCCGTGAGGTTCAGCAAGCCGCCACCTGGCAGCTGTGGCCGGCAGTTGGGCGGGAACCAGTTGAGACGCATGAAGTGTACAGACTGTACACTGTTGGGGGCAGCAGTGCACGAGCCTGGCTAATGCCCACTCCCAGCCCATGCTCCGTTCAGAAGTACACCCACGCAACAGGATCATTGGGGCTTAGAAGCATGCACCAGCTCACTTCAACACATCCCCGCATGGCTGCAGCATGCACTGACTCAATCCAACACATCCCTGCTGCCTCAATCGTGCCGACTGCCTGATTCCTGCCTGCTGCCTCACCTCCAGGAAGGTGTCTGCGTACACCAGGCCCCCCAGTAATGCGCCATGCTCCCTGCTGCGCACGTCCAGCAGCGACAGCCGCAGCACCTGCACAGCATTTGTAGCATGCATGATACCTGGACTGCATCCTGCCGCACCTAAGCAACACATGCAGGATGCTGGAGCTCTAGTCGGACGCCGTAGCAAGTCATGTCTTGACAAGTCAGCATCATGGCTCACCTTCAGCTGCCGTGAGCCGCGCACAGCAGCACCCGTCACGTGGTTAGACGCATCGCACTGCCACAGCGCGAAACGCAGCTGCTGCGCGAGTGACGGCTGCGGCACACCCAGCGTCTCGCAGCGTGTGGCGAGCTCGGACATCACGAGTGCGCGAGCGCTGTGCACGGTTGCATCTGCCTGTGTGCATGCACAGTGCATCGTGTCCTGATGAGCCACGTTGCGCTGCAAGCGTCACTATCTGATCCCCGATCCGATCTGATCTGATGCACACGTACCTGTGTTGTAAGGCATGTGCTGAAATCAATGCAGAGCCCTGCTCAAGAGGCTTTACCTGGCAGGCACAGCCGGGCAGCTTGTCTGCACCAAGCCTACGGCAGTGGCAGCAGCTGCACAACACACACCTGCTGCGCGAAATGTGCCATGGCCGCGTGCGCAGCTCCCACCAGCGCAGTGTATACACGCATGAGTGTGACAGCCCCTGCGTTGCCACCCCACTGCGCGGTTGCTGCATCAAAGCTGTACCCCTCTTGCGCCTCCTCATCAAGGTCTGTGCAAAGTCAAATGCCACCAGGGCAAAAAGGGATTTAGAACAGATGTCCATATGCCTGGGCTCTGTGGTCTTTTGTTGCAAAACTCACAAACAAATGTACGCATGAATCCATGAAAGCGGCCATGATCATGCCTGCTTTAAGATACCGCAAGTGCATGCGGTGCCTGCCTGCTCGTCCCACAGCACAACCAACAGTGGCTGGTACCTAGCTTCCCCATTTGACATCCAAACCACCTACCAGCAAAGATGTCATGCACAAGGGAGCCCGTAGTGAGCAGGTATGTGCGCGCAACGCGCAGCGCGCTGCGTGGGTCTGCTGCCTCCGCCACAAAATGGTTCAGGCCAGCAGGCCCTGTATGGTGCACACATGTAAGCAGCACACACAACAGTGATGACTGGCCGCAACCACGCAGGGCATCTTCAGAGGGACATGGAGAGCGGCGCAAAGGATAGACTGTTTGTGCTTGTGCTTGCAAGGCGCACCTGCTGCCGCAGCTGCAACATCCATGTTAATGGCCTCAGGTGCGGCGCCCTCCTCATTAGTGCGGACCCCGAACACGACACGAGGCGGCATCGTCACAGCCTGTGGAGCAGCACGGCCAGATGTAGCGCCGTAGTATGTTCAGATGCAAGCTGGGCCTAGATGGCTACAACAGCTTTTACCCTTGTGACTGGACTCCCGTCAAGACCTGTGTCTCAGATCTGTGCATCAGACCTGGCAGATTCAGCACCACCGGTGACATCTGCCAGCTATCACGCCTGATGTGTTGTCTCACCTTGGACACGCCTGCTGCAGGCCGCAACAGGCCATATGCAAAGTAGCCCAGCAATGGCTCGGCCGCTGCGCGCTCCATTATGCTGCCTGCCCCGCCTGTAGCGCGCTGGCTCAGTACCTTGGTCATCTCATTCCAGTGCTGTGCCAGGGTAGGTGCAGCAGTGCCCAACAGCGCCTCCACAGCTGCAGAATCGAGCTCGTTGAATACGGCTTGCAGCGGGCCCCACACGCTGCAGATCTGAATGTTCTGGGTGAAGAAGCCCGGTCGGCCAACCTGCATGCAGGTGTACAAGTTGCCTGATAACTGGTAGTCAGACTAGCAGTGTGGCATACTCCTATAGATGTGGACGGTGCTCCACATTCAGCATGCAAGCAAATTATGATGCACGCTGAGATCAGCGAGGTCGCAGGGGCGTGCATGATGCGCAAATGGCACTCACCCCTTCAAGGCCATACGCGCTCAGCAGTGGCCAGCGCTCCAGCTCCATGAGGGCAGCACCCTGAAGCACAGCAGCAGGAGCAGCTGCGCCCTCCCCTGCACATGCATGCAGGGCGCACGTGATTGGTGCACTGCCTGGGTCACAGCCTTGCCCAGCCTGCCTGCATGCTGCAGCATGTGCACGGCATACTGTGCTGGTACATGGCTTTCCGGGCGGTCAACATTCTCCATGCAAGTCAACCCATGCTCCTCAACCCACGTCAGCCTGGTCTGGAGGAAACAGGACTTTCACAGCAGCCGGGACTGCTCGTTGGGATTATCATGCTTGCCTGGCCCATCGTGTGCACGCACCCTCTGATCCAGCTGTCGATGGGACGGGCATGCCCAGGGTTTTCAGGCCCCTTGTCAGCGAAGTGAGCGCAGCTATCTTGGCCTCTTCCACCATGTCCGGATCGTCTACTTCCTCGCTTGTTGGTGCAAGCAGGTTGGCACCGACGCCCAGAAGCTCCTCCTTCAGCTCTCCCAGCACATCCCGCACGCCCCGCTTCTTCGGCGCATCATTTGGCAGGTACACTGACAGGCCCTCAGGCTGGATCAGCCAAATGGAATCCTCCAGGGTCCCGCCAGGAAGAGGCTGCGGGTCCACGCAATCCCTGTTACTGCGGCCCATGAGGAAGCTGATCGTTTGCACACTGCCTGTGTTGAACTTGCCATCCTGGCCTGGAATGCAGACAATGCCCTCGATCCCTAGCTGCCGTATCAGCACCTGGAGCCGACGCAAACGAAATCGAAGGCTGTCCATTTTCGTCTGGTTCTGGGTCTGAGCGCAGGACAAGTACCTGCCCGCCTTTTCGGTTTCTCCACACAGTTGGGCATGCACGCACGCATGGCTCGAGGCGTGGGCCACGAAAGCAGGGGGCACACAGTGAAGAAGACTAGGTTACAGTTTGAGGATATGAACATGAAGAACATCACATCCAGCAACAGGCCCCATCCATCATTGCCAGAAACAGCAAACATGTGAAAGATAAGTATGCCAGCAGCCTGCGACAGCCGCTCACAGCATATGGCACGCGGATCAGCACTTGGATACTTCTAGTGGCACCAATCTGGTTCACAGGATGCAGGGGTCGGGGAAATGTACAAGTATGAGCCAAGCTGTAGGTGGAACGATTAGTGATACACATGCTCAGATCGCCCACAGGGCCACCATGAGTTCAGAACCAATCATGACTCCTCCCTTGTTTCCTCCGCAGAATTCACGTAGCCCTCCCTTGGGGAGGATCTCCCATCATTGGAAGAAAGAGACAGAGGTAGTTCATGACGCGTGTGTGTGCAACACGCCGTTCTCACCCAGGCCAATCACCTTGAGCACCTTATCAGGCGCACGCGACGCATCCGCTGTCGCCACCAAAAACTTGGTCAAATCCACCCCCATATCAGCCAGGCCCTTCAGGTACCTGACCTGGCTCTCTGCTGCTGCATCCCTGCTCGCCTGCTCCGCCTTAGCACGCTCCAGCGTGTGCCGCAGCTCCTGTGCATGCTCCTCCTCCTCCCGCGCCAAACGCTGGCGCGCAACCTCTGCATCCCGACGCAGCGCCTCCCGCGCGCTGTCGCCTTCCAGTCGCAGCTTGTGTGCCTGGCGCTCTGCCTCTATTGTGCGCTCCTCCGCACTACGTGCCAGCGCACTGCACAGCAGAAATGGGAGGCGTGGGGGCAGCACGTGTCAGTGTCAGCGGCAACGTAACATGAGCGTGACATGCCTAGCGGTGCTGTGTGGGCCTGTGCAAATAGTTCACAATCATGGGTCCAGGGTGCTGGCATGTCCTGGACCCGCCCACCAGTGCGCGCGCATTTGCGCTTTCTGGACTTGGTGTATTGAGGCATGTTCACCGTCACAGCTGCGCCTTCGAGCTTTACGCACGCACATGCCAAAGCACAGAGCAGGAATGCGTGACGTCACGGTTCGCATTATCCGCAAAGGCTGAACCAAAACCCCTCAGCCTGAGCCATGATGACAACCAGCCCAGCACAACCAACTACACACACACCTCTTGAGGTCATGGTCGCGTGTGCGTTGCGCCTGCTCCTGCTCCTCCTGCTTCAGCCGCAGCTCAGTGCGTGTGCGAATGGACTTGTCGCACAAGTCTTGTAGTGCCGCTGACGCGGTGTAGCCACGGTACACAACCTTGGAAACCTTAAACCCAATTGAGTGCGCGCGCGACGTGAGCACCTGCAGACAGAGCAAGGAAGGTTCCCTCTCAGCTTGAAGCGATTGTCAAGCCAAGCTGTTGCAACATGGCTGATGAGGTGTGCTGCCGACGATTGAGAGCTGTACCCTGTCAGTGCCCTGAAGGTGCCCTGTATCTTAGCAAGAATGCAGTGATAGCACAAGGCTTCACAGACCCCTGTACAAGACTGGCGAGTAGTAGTTCACTGCCACCATAGGCATGCAAGCTGACATGAGGTGGCACTATGCGACTGGATCCCAAGTGACTTGAGCTGCTGCCACAAGTATCCATCCACCCACCGGGAACGTGGCCAGCTCAGACAGCTGCTGTGCCGCGCCAATGAACTGCTCGTACGTGTGACGTGCCCCAAAGTTCATCACGTCCGCCAGAAGCGCATTGATGAAGTCGCCTGCGCACAGCATCCAGGACACCAGGGCATCGGTTAGGCACATGGCCGAGTCAGCTGATAAGCCTTTGAACTGAGAAACGGTATGGTTGATGGTGATGGATGTAGGTAGAGGTGGTGCACAGGGGGAAGACACAGGGCAGGAGCCTACAGCCCCTGTGCCTCTCGCTAGTCACCATACTGTCGGCCCAGCCCCCAACCAACAAAATGGCCAGCAGGCACTAAACAACATCAAGTAGCACTGATAGATAAAGCGCAAACAGCACGTACCAATGGGGTCGTGCGTAGAGTTAAGCATGAGCTCCAGGTCCTCTAGAGCAAAGAACACCATCAGCTTAATCGTCAGGCTCGCATCGTCCGCGGTGCGCACGCCTGGTGCATTGACGTAGAATTGGTCCGCGATGGTGCGCAACTTGGTGAACTTGAGAGCGCCCGGCACCTGCAGGTACATGTGATCCGGGTCCTGCTCTTGCCACCCGCCCCTTGCCGGTTGCTTCTGCTCAGATGCCTGCGGGCCCCACGAGTCGGCCGTGGGGGGCCGCTTCTGCTGGTCCCGTTTGAGCAGCGCGTGTGGCGCCCATCGCGTGTTGCTGGCCCCGTGGTTGCTGGAAATTGAGGACGGCGCGGCGTCGCTGAAGCTGCCTGCACGCTGGTGGGCCAACTGCCTGGCCTCCTCTTGAGAGCTCAGGCGCTCGCCAGTGGTCTGAAATGGCCAGGGCATGGTGGGGCGGGCAGGGGCGGGAGCCGCAAGCCGAAGGGGGCCGGCAGTGCAGAGCGGGGAAAAGGATGAGTGCGTGGGCAGAGGGCCAGGAGGAGGTGAGGCAGCGCCACGCCAGCCAGCAGCCAGCAGCAGGCAGCTAGCCATCGGATGGACCATCGGATTGCACGGAGGTGCGAGGGGAGCTACGGCTGTCAAGGGGTCGGCCGGCTGCGTGTCCACTGTGCTGCTGGTAGCCATGCAGCTGCCACCGGTTGAGCTGACAGGTGACCCGCTAGCTGGCCCTCAGCACAGCAGCAGCTGCAGCAGCCAGCAAGATACAGTCGCTGCCATCGCTTCGAAGCTCAGCACACATCTTTGCCTACCTTGTTGTATAGGGCGTCGGCACCGCCATTGGGTGGGGAGCCGTGCCAGCGGAAGACGTGCAGCCACTGGTTGACGGCAGGGATGAAGACAGTGGGGCCGTGCACGATATCACGCTTGACCTTGCCACCAGCATCCTCTGAGTAGACAACAATGACCTCAAATGCGTCGACCGTGACCGCGTCCTCCACGGTGACAGATGCGTGACGTACGGGGTCTTCAAACACAGCGGCAGGGCCACGCCTGCAGAAGCGGAGTGGGCGGTGGGCATGTTCCTGATTGCCTTGCTCTGTTGCAGTGTGTACGGGCAGGGCACGGGGTTTGCGGCTGGGTCCATGGGGGTGGGACTGCATGGGAAAGGTCGTCAGGGCTGGGGCGGTCGCACGGTGGCTGCTGAGTGCAGGTGCACCTGGAGGCATGCCGCTGCATGCTGCATGCTGCGTGCTGCATGCTGCATGCTGCCCTGCTGCGGGAAGGCGTCGTGCGTGGCGCTCTCACCTGTGCTCCTTTTTTCCATCCCTGTACTGGATCACCAGGTACTGGTGGGAGTCGGCCACGTGGCGGTCCATGAACTTGAAGCGTGACAGCCATAGCCACTTGCGCATGGGCCCCTCCTGCACATGGTACTTGCCGGACAAATCCCACACACCTAGGCACTCGCCCTCCTGCATGTATCAAGTTGTAAATAGCAGGAACAAGAGGAGGTGACTGGGCTGCCATGCGGTGGGCCCAGTTGGGCTGTGTCTACTGGACCAAAACAAGCAGAAGACCACTGTGTCTCAGGCTATGCGCAGCAGGTGATCTTCTGGCTGCCAGCTGTACAGATGGCATGCTTGACGCAAAGCATACCATGACAGGCAAGGCTTAACGTGGGGAGGGGTCAAACAACATGTGGCAGGCATGGTGCTCCATGCACGCAGGTCTGATGCTGCCATGCATGCTTGCATCATGCAGGATTGAACCAGCAGGCCGCGTGCCGACCTTCACAGTACGCTTGCCCAGCCACACATTGCCTTCTGAGCCGGACGTCCGAAACGTGACGCCCATCCTGCTGCTGGTGGTAGGTCCGCGGTCGGATTGTGAATTGGCTACGCCAGGGTAGTGAGATACGACGACGTCAAATGCAGGGACGATCAATTTTAATCCCGAGTATGTCTAATTTGCATCGTGTGCGAGTGCTGCAACGAAAGGTTTTATAAGGTATGGGCTTGGAGCAGGTTCACAGCAGCTTCCCATCCCTGCCCGAAGCCTGCCAGACCGTACTTGCGTGCGACGCCTTCAAAAAAAATTACGCAGTCCACGTAGCAGGCCATGCTTACACGTTACAGCAATCTGATGTCTTCGTTGGCTGTCCAAGCAATACTTGCATGCCTTGGGCTTGGTGGTACCAGCGATGCGTGCAAAGTTGCAGCAAATAAGCAAAGAATGTGCCACCCACCGCTCTCCTGCTGTGCTTGTTTGCTGGCAGCCATGCATCTCCTTGAAGTACTGAACCAAGCAAATCAAATCCACAGGAACTCCACCATGCTGCACACTCATGAGCGTTGACAAGGCATGCCACCTAATCATCATAACACGGCGTGTCACAGATGTCATGCCACCTGCTCTCCTTCTTATGTCTGGACGTGTGGCTTGAGTTAGGCCAGCTGCGCGATGCCATGCGCCAGCATGACCCCTAGCCACATGCGGCTCTATGACCGCTTCTGCCGCCAAGCCACGTGCCGCTCCGCCACCCTCCACAGCCAAAGTTCACACTCATCTCATGTCATGGTCGCTCAATGCCTCAAAATCACGGCCTCAACACTGTGGCCAATTATGCTAACCAATCACACTGAAAAAGATGATGGAGATGTGATACAGGCTGCATGTAGTCCTTCCAGGGCCCTCCTAGCTGTACCCGTCCGCTGGCTGTAAATGCCGCGACATGGCCATGCCGTTTTGTTAGCAAGCTGCATGATCGGTTATGCATGAGCCATGGTCAAACCATAGCATGTCGTGGTCAACGCCACCTGATTTACTTGGCCTTGGCCTTGCCCTTGCCAGCACAGCACGACGGGGTGGCAGCAGGCGTGGCAGCAGCGGAAGCAGCGGGAGCAGCCGAAGCAGCGGCAGGGCTGGTGGCTGCCACCGCGTTGCCTCCGCTCAGCATATGCCCAGCGTACGCAACGCTCGCCAGCAGGGCGTAGACAAAGCCCCAGGCCAGAACCTCAGGCATGCCATCATGGCCGCCGTCGCCACCGTTGCCGCCAGTGGACCTCGGGGTGCCAGGGCCGCTGCCGCCAGAAGCTGCGGACAGCAGGCAATTCACCTGTTAGAATAAGATGCTATTGTCGTACACTGCGGTCTGAAGGCACGTGTCTACAAGTCTCATACTGTGACGTGTGAGCGCAGAGCCTATCAGATGCATGGGGACTTGGGGATGGCAGTCTGGCAAAGGGAGAGGCAGCCCAATGTATCCATGTGGTATGGTGTGAGATGGCATGGTGGGAGGCGCCCCCTGCGCTGGGTGGGGGGTTCATGGCCCTAGACCCACCCCAATCTTTCAAGCCGGTGCAGGAGCATGCCACCTCAGCATTTCCGGTCTAAAGGAGTACAGCAGGGAACATGAGTACATGACCCACCAAGCACAGCGCGACCAGCACCACCAGCTGGGCGGTCAGAGGAGGGGCTAACAGGGGTGGGGATAGTGTCGTCGCCTGCAGCCATGCAGCAGATGCAACTTTTCACGCACGTTCGAGCCAGAGCATTTGTGGCAGTCAAGTGGGTTACTAGGCTTGCGCCATGACTGTCCAGCAACGTAAAGCATAGTGGTGTCAGTGGTGTTAGGGGAACACAAGCACTTGGCACCACCATGTGCAGTGTGCCCTTACTTGAATATGTGGAGCCCCGATCACCGGCCCGGCCACCAGGGCGGGAGCTGGAGGGATCAGTCACGACGTACGACTCTACGAGAATGGTGACAGAAGTAAGAAGGCCACTTCAGGTCAGCGTGCAAGCGACAAGCCAGTGGCATGTGCACTTTGGCCCGCCCAACCTTGACTGAACAATGAACACGTTCAGCGCCATGCACTGTTACACCGCAGCTCCTTCTGGATGTGGCTCGGCCGGCCCGCCATCCCTCCAGGTGTCCAGACTATGCACCCTTCACGGGCATGTGCGGACTGTGCACTCTGGAAGCGATGTGCCAGGCTGGAGCTGTAGAGGAAATGCCATGCAGCAGTAGTGCTCACTGCCATGCAGCTCTGATGGGACCCTACCCCATCTGAGCTCGGATCCCGCACGGTCCCGCACCTTGCGAGTTCGCAAAGACCGCCATGCGACCGGCAGCGCCACCAGATGGGCGGACAGCATCGCTTGGGGCTACAGCCAGCAGGAGGTACGGTTTGTGATGAGGGGGTGCATGCACACACGAGCACGCTGAGCTCATTATGAACACATGTAATGCTAATTTACATGGTTTGTTCATCTTCGCAATCTGCCTGACCTGAGCCGCAGCCTTACCCATGGCATTCACGCGCAGCGCCGCACGGGCAGGGCGAGTACAGGTGCCCTGCAGAGCAGTTTGAGCATGGTGCGGCCGTAAGCACCAACCAAGAGGCGCTGTATTGCCCAGCCTCCCCACAGCGCCACAACACCCACCACTGGAGTGCGCAGCATGATACAGGCTGACAATGCAAACTGAAACGTCTGATGAGTTTGAGGTAGGGTAGGTTCGAGCTGATCAAGGAGAACGTACGTCTCAAGAGTTTTAAGCCTTGGTATACCTCAGCTTTGTTCTGCTGGGGCCGAGCTGCCACATAACGTGTGAGCGATGTGCAATTCCGAGAAACGTGCTTCTCGAAGCTGACCGAGCTATGCCCTTGCTGCACAATGCTGCTGTCACAGTATTGCTGTTGTTCTTCCGGTGTAGCCGGAGTATATGTAGCGGCCAAGGCCAGGCTTGCATGGCAAGATGTGCACCCAGCCCTAAGGCACTGTGCCTGAAGCTGTTAACCACAGCCAGCTCAAAGTTTTGTGCCGTGCCCACCCTTCCGGATTCCTGTAGGCAATGCCAAGTGCGGTACCGGCACCGTCCGACAGTATCAGCAGGTACAGGGTAAGTGCTTCACCATGCCCAAGCGACTGCACAGCATGCCTCCATTTTGTGCCAGCACACACTTGCTTTACATGTTGCCTTACATGCCGGGTCCCCACGAAGTAGCTTGATGATCTTAAACCCCGAGCTTACGTGTTAACCTCTCCGTGTGAGTGCGCCGCCCGCGCCCCCCCCCCCCCCCCCCCCCCCCCCCCCCCCCCCCCC
>BDCZ01000062.1:100509-147153 GCA_001662365.1 Chlamydomonas applanata
CCGCAGGTCACTTCAGCTGTGCAGCTACCCACGCATGCACTGCAGCAGACAGGTTCCTCATGTCCTGCAGCCCCTTGCGATCAATCGCGCACTCCCCTTCCATCGGAGGCCAAAAGGTGTCATCAGCAACCACCAAGAGGATCGTAATTGTGATTGCCACCTGCACTGCATGCAGCAGGCCTGCTGCCAGACGCCCCGACCATGCGCCCGTCCTGCCCCGTTGCACATTCTTGATACCTGCCACTGGGTGGTCAGCACTCCAGCTGCTGGTGGGCCAACCCAGCTGCTGGTACACCCAGCGCTGGCCAGCCATGAGCAGCGGCTGTGCAAGGAAGAAGGCCATCATGCGGCCGTGCCCCTGCATCTCAGACAGGCACATGTACCTGCAGGAAAGATGGTATATTTTGATGTTTGTCAAAGCTGGCAGCTGTATGTGTGGTGTCAAAGCAGGGGAGCCGCAGAGTGGGCTCTGGGCCGGGCACGACCACAACCAGTAACAGGGCCAGCACTCACCATATGCACAGCTCATGCATGACGCCTGATGCAAAGAACGATGCAAATAGCGCCACCATGTGGCAGGTTCTGGAAGGGGCAGTAGCGAGCTTTGTAGCAGTGCATGCCTGCGCAGCCGGCGTGCCCTTTGACTTGGCAGGGGTCGCGTGCGCAGCCTGCCTGCCAGCCCTGCTCTTGCTCCTGCTCCTACTACGGCTGCGGCGGTCAGGGGTGCTGCTGCCATTAGCTGCACCGTTTACAGCTTGTGGTGTTCTGCTCCTCCCCCGTGTCTCACTCACGACCGATGCATCCGCAGCTGCTCTGCGTGTCTGTTGGCTGGCACCTGCACTGGCTCCAGCAGGCGTCACCCAGGTGCCGTGGATGATGGGCCAATACACCACATCATACAGCGTGCAGGACACCACAAGGTTGTACCGCCGGCCCCAGAACTCCTGCGCCCATGGAGCAGCATGCAACAACATGGGCAAACATGGCAGTACAGTCGCCGCTCCACCATCTGGCACCTTAGTGCATGGCCTACGTACCGGCATGGCTGCTCTTCCCTCCATTTGTTGCTATACCTTGCAGCCAGATGATTTGCCGTCTCTGGCCATGCCCAGTCAAGACCTTAATGTCCAACCCACCTGGATGCTGCGCGCTAGGAAGGGTGCATCCATAGAAGGCGTGAGTGTGATGGTGTGACTGCCAAGGGAGAGCATCGCTGCGCCAACAGGTGCCAAGCTGTCCAGCAGCAAGCTCACAAAGAGGTACACGTACGCAGCTGCAGGCGGAAGGGTGATAGGGTGCGAGTGAAAGCGACATGTGGTGCAAGCGCCTACATGGCGCATGGGTTGCCAGCAGGCTGAATTTGAGGTGTAGCCATTGGGAGGCATGCACTATGCAGGTCAAGGCATGACAGGCACAGGTCGGAATAGGGCACAACCTGCTGAAACAGGTGAAAACAACAGAGTGAGGAATGCTCATACATGTGCAGTGTGAGCGTACCATAGCACATGTGCTTGATGGCTAAAGGCAGCTTGAAGGACAGCAAGGCGAAGGTCAATGCGATCGTTGTTGCAAGTTTGACCAGGAAGACCATGTGCGTGGTCAGGGTGCCATGTGCTGTGCCGTGCTTAGCTGGCTTGCGTTTGGAAGCACTGTCCTCAGCACGCGTGCTGTAGAGCGGCAGCAGCAGCAGGGCTGCAAACTGGCTTGCCGACAGCCGGCTGCAAGCCAATGGCCCACGGTTGCCGGAGAACGCAAGCAGCTGCAAACAGGGGCCAGGTGAGGAGGGTAACAAACACAAGGTGGCCAGCAGCGGTTAGAAGTGCATGTGCAGAAGACAGCTTGCATGCGAGTTCAGGTCACTGGCACAAGCAGGCAGTGGCCCTAACATTCGTAGCATGGCGTGTAACATGGCGATCTTCCGCACAGTGATCAAATGAACACCCTAACCTTGAAGCAGGATAGCCATCCCAGAACAAACCCAAGGCCTCCACGAGTGGGTAGGTTTGTGATCTTCAAGGGACAGGTCAAGAAGAAGGCGATCGCGGGAAGGGAGTACAGGATTCGTGATACACCTGGCCTCTGCCGTCTGATCACGGTTGAGGAATATATAGCAACTCCGATTGAGAACAATGCAATCTTCAGACCGGTGTACCACGCGCCATCTTCTGGCAAGAGCCCCCCAGAAAATGCCATTTCAATTTATGATCGACTCTCGTGTCAGAGTCCAGAGATGGTCCCGCATCCGTTTTCAAAACATGTGATGAAGAATGATTTTTGGAAGTGCAGTAATGGCATGCATGGTACTGACACGGGAGCATCCTGGCTTGCATTACATGTCATTTGCACAGCGGCAGGCATGTCGTGCCATGCCTTCATGCATTTGCACCCAGCACACATGCTTCAGCGATGTGGTACCCATTCCAACTCGAAGCACACAAGACTGACCCCGCCACCTGCTGCTACGTGCATGGACCCCGCACGTGCACTCTTTCTCTGGCCTGATAATGCTGATGGAGCACAGATAAACGCACACAAACTTGAGTCCGGCTGAAGGAGCCTAGGCTTGACGCCGGCGCCCAAGCTACTGCTTGCGGCCTGTGGCAAGGTCCAGCCGCAGGTGCTCGCCCCCGTCTGACGGCCGCATCTGCACCAGCAGCGGCGTGGCTGCACGTGAGCCGTGCTGCGAGTGCTGCGACTTGATGCTCTGGTGGCTGCGCAGCCCCATCATCAAATCCACAGGTGGCTGGGGCTCACGGGGTCGCTCCGCCCCGCCAGCAACGGCCGGTGGTGAGAGGCCATCCAAGCCAGCGGCATGTGACGATGACATGCGCCTGGGCGGCGTGGGCTGGCGGTTCACTGGCACGATGTCAGCGTGCAGCACATCCCCCGACATGTGCAGCTGCAAGTGCAGCTGAGCTGTGGCAGGCCGGGATCCTTGCGGCACAGGCGGCAGGCCTGCATGACCCAGTGTGACCTCCAGTGGCCCTTCTGCTGAGGCTGCCCCTGCGGCCCACCCGAGGCCAGCAGGGGAAATGGTTGCAAATCCAGTGGACCCCAGGAGTGAGGAACCCATGAGGGAGTCGGTCCCTTCGTCTGCCTCTGCCTCTGCCCCTACGATGTCCGCCTGCACGTTGCCCTCCTCATCAAACGCGAGCTTCAGGTGCACAAGATTGCCAGCAACTGGCACTGGCTCAAAAGCTGGCGCATCCCCATTGCCACCGCCGCCCCTTACCGAGCCTGCTGCGGATGAGTAGCCGTCCACTAGGATGGGATGTGCGATGGGTTGCTGCGCCCCCTCGTCCTCCTCTGCGTGTGTGCCCCCGGTCACTTCCCCAACATCATCAACTGCTGCAGCATCAGCCTGGGGCGCCTCTTCTCCCAGTGCAGGTGTGGCCCCACCCTCCTCCTCCTCAGCCTCCTCCTCCCCCTCCTCTGCTACTGCCGTCATGTCGGCATGACTCGCCTGGTAGTGGAGCGACTGCAGCGCATGCAGGGAGGGTGTGTTCCCTCCATGCGAGCCTCGGCGCGCAGGTGCCAGGTGCGCATGGAGCTCTTCACCTGAGATATTCAGTGTTAGCTGCACCAGAGCTGTGCCCGGCCGGCTGCCACTGCCCTGCGTGCCTGGCCGGCTGCCTGCGCGGCTGCGTGCCCCCATGGAAGCCGAAGGGGCCAGCGCCACAGAGCCCTCTGGCCCGTTCACCTCCAGCAGCAGCTGCAGCTGCGCCGTCGGTTGCCGGGACACGCCGCTCACACTGCTGCGCTTTGGCAGCAGCGATGCATGCAGCATGTCCCCGGAAATGTCCAGGACAAGTGCAACCTGAGCTGTGGGAGGCCGCTCCTCCTGAGCCACAGGTGACCCTGCAGCTGCTGAGGAGCCTGGTGCATGCCCTTTGACCACCGGCTCCACCCGTGCTGACACCTGATCCCCAAAGAAGTCAAGCAGCAGCTGCACCTGTGCTGTTCCAGGGCGTGGCCCTGCCTGTAAATCATGCGCTGGGGGAGTCGGCTGGCGTGACAATGCACGCTGGGCAGGCGCCGTGGGCAACAGCTGAGCAACCACCACGCCGTTTTCAATATTGAGGGATAGGTGCACTTGGCGAGTGGGCGGCCGCTCCGAGCTGTTGCCCAGGGACCCAGCAGTACCCGGCTTAGTCAGACCTGCACCCACGGATGCAAAGGATGACCCAAGGCTCCCTCTGCTGGCGGGGGGCAGTGCCCCAAGCGGCACGGGCACAGGCACGATCGCGGTGCGCACAATGTCGCCTGACATGTGCAGCTGCAGGTGCAGTTGCGCAGTGGGCGGGCGTGGCGCCTGGAAGCTGCCGCTCTGCGACCCTGGGGCCAGCGGCACCGCTGGGTGAACTGGCAGCTTGGTCACTCCTGAGGAGGCGGTGCCTAGCCTGCTGGTGGGCCGGCTGCGGCGTGAGGCCCCCCCAACAGCATAGCCCAGGAGGGCCTGCTCAGAGGTGGTGGGCTCTTCAAGGCCATCAACCAGCTGGTCCAGCTGCCGGTCAATCTCCCAGCCTGCGTGCACAGCCACAGGCCACGGGGCCACCAGCCGTTGTGAGCAACACAAGCCCATGGTGCATCAAGTGGCAGCTACAATGCAGGGCATAGTACAGAGTCTACAGACTTTATAGACTCCACACGAGCATGCACAGCTTCAAACCCAGCGCAGCCATCTGACCCAACCCAGGCCGCAGCAACCATTATGCCAGCACCAGCCGCAACAGGGTCACGCACCCGACACGGTGAACGTGTGGTGGGGGATCTGGGATACGAACGGCTCCTCCAGGCTCGCCACCATCGCATCCACCGCAAAGTCGATGAAGGCTCCTTCGTCCAGATCAAAGTCCAGGGCACCAGACAATGCGAGCTCAACCGCACGCGAGGGGCGGCGCTGCAGGCTGCCTGCTCGTGACGATGCAGCCACAGAGCCCTCGCCCTCGCCCTCGCCATCTTTGGAGGTCCGTGACGACCCCCGGTCGGTGGCAAAGCTGGAGTACCCCACCCCATGCTCCACGCGCAGCACCTCGGCATTCGGGCCGCCAATGCTGGCGAAGCTCTTGGCGCCGACGCCGCTCACTGCGCGCTTCATCGCAGCAGCACGCACGCCTGAGGCTGCAGCTGCCCGCAGATCCGGCTCCTCTCCATCCGCCCCTTCCCCATCTCCAGGGAATGCGTCCGCCTCCACCTCCTCCTCCAAAGCTGCACGGGCAGCCGCATCCACATGCTCCGCCTCGCCCACCTCCTCCTCCTCCTCCTCACTCTCTCCCTCTCCCTCTCCCTCTCCGTCGCCTTCCTCTTCCTCGCCCTCCTCACCATCTGGCCCCTCCTCCTCCCATGCGCCAGCTCCGGCACGCTCATCCCCCTCCTCCTCCTCTGCCGCATGCCCGGACCCTTCCTGCGCCAGCCCCATTGCCGACAGCTCTTGGCCCATGGTGCCTGCACCGCCCTCGTCCTCCTGCTGATCCTGGTACAGCTGGCCACGCTGCTCTTCACCCCCATCCTCATCCAGGCTGCCAAGCTGGTGAGACACAGGCTCCAGGAAAGGCGCCAGTGTCTCATTATGTGCCGCCACCAGCGCCGTGTACTGGTCCTCCTGGAGTGAGGAGAGTGAGGACTGGCCCGAGAGCTCACCGGGCGGTGGGCCCATGTCTCCAATGGGGCGCATGGCTCCGAGACCGGCGGAAAAGTTGGGGCGTGGGCCGGCGCCGCCATGCGCCACCAGAACCTTACGCGCCATGCGGATGCGCAGCGCATCCGATGTGAAGCGCATGTTGCCTGTGCAGGGCATGTGGGAGCGGCGAGTGTCAGAGGGTGGGTGTGAGAGGTGAGAAGCAGATAGGGGAGAGGATGCGAATTGGGCGTACTGACTGTAAGGTATGTGTGAGTAGTTGGGTGTTCAGATGGAATGTGACAACAGGGTCTGCGAAGATTGCAAGAGGGCTTTTGCAGATCATTTCATTCATTTGCGTCAAAACAGGCGGCCGTCCCGCACAATGCTGGGGAGGCAGAAATGCTGCACCGGTCCTTCCTGAGGCACACGCTGAATGTTAAGGAAAACCACCCCCATTGCTGCCATAATGCATGACTGTTGCCGGTCCCCGCTTGCATGGGTGGTGCGTGCGGCGAAGTGGTGGAATCGTGTGATGGCACGCCCCGTGTCTGATTTGCCAAGGGCATGTTTGAGTGAAAGTGTGCAAGCAAGGGGCCGCACTTAGGGTAGCGCTTTCTGCGACTGCCTGAGCCGATTGGGTGATGACTTGGCTAGTGCAGCTAGGCGTACAGAGCACATGGATGTGGCGGCTGTGCGTGCGCAACTCACTGACCGCTGGCTTGAGCACATGTGCAGTGATTCCGCTGCTATCCCAGGGGATGGAGGGGTGCGGAGTGTGCCAGATGATGTGAGCAAAGGCTTCAAGCTGTTCACTTTCACGCGGTGGTTCAAGGGGGAGGACAAGCCGGGGCAAACGTTCACGTACCATGTGAACAGGCCACAGCGAGTGTGGGCACTCGCGTGCATGCGCATGGGGCCTCATAACCTGAACATTGAATGTATGCGGTGGAGTCGGCGAGTGCCGCGCAATGAACGCGTATGTCCATGCTGCACCATGAACACGCGGGAGGATGAGCTGCACCTCATGCAGTGTGAATCGTATGCTGGGGTGCGCGCACGGTACAATGATCTGTTTGAGGGGTTGCCCCCAGCTCAGGAATGGAGTGATGCAGACATGCTCAAGTTCATGAATCGCGGTAACGACAGGAGAGCCTGGAACAGGCTGGCTGACAAGCTGATTGAGATGGACACAAGCCGCACGGCCGCAATGGCCATTAACCAATAACGAACATTTTTTGAAGCTACAAGCCTATAACGAATGTTGTTAATCCTGTCTCGCGGCAGGCATCTATGCGCTATGATGGGCGTACGATGTAACCAACACACACACATACACAGTTGGGAGGCATTAGGCAATAGTAGTGCCTCCGGGGGCAGCCAGCCACCAATGGCAATACTGATCGTGGGGCGCTGTTGCGTGTACACACCGCGGCGAAGGTCGGTTGTCGTCGCCTCCTCAATGGGGATGCCGTCAGGAGTGAGGGCCGTGAGGAAGGGGTCCTCCGAACACCGCAGCCCCCCATGCAACCGTGAACGCAGAAACGGCTGCTGGTCCAGGAATGCCTGTTGCAGCCACAACCACATTGACAGCCACAAACAAGTTGGCAATCGCATCCAAGCTGCTGCTGCAGCCAAACCAGGCAGCAGCACACGCCAATGGTTGCATCATACTGCACCACGCACTCTTCGTGGCTCGAGTCCCCGAGCGGCTTTGCGTTATGCATTCATGCACTACGGGCCTCTCACCCCCCCACACCCCACCCCCTCCCCCTCCTTGCTGATCCTGCAGGGCCCTTGCAGTCAAGCCACCACCCAACACGCCACCAAGCACCACCAACAAGAAAAGCACCCGGCACAAGGGGCCGCACCAGGTCTGGCCCGATGGCCGCCATGTAGTTGTTGCCATAGTACATAAAGGGGGCTGAGGAGCCTGTGCGTCGGTGCCATGCAGCAAGTGCCTCGACACAGTCGAGCGTGCGCTGGCGTAGCTGGCCCACAAGACGGTAGAAGAGGCGCACGAGTGGATCAGAGGGTGCGAGTGCAAGGGGTGCAGAGCCGCCCATTGATGCGTCCAGCTTGTCAGTCGCAACCTTGAGCCGCTCCAAGCAGTCCTCACGCCCTTTGATGGACTGCAGTGGCGATGTGGAGGGAGCAGTTGGAGATGTGCACATGATGGTGAAGGTTTGATGCGGAAGGAGCGAGTGCGTGAAGCTGGACACCAGTGGTAGAAATGTCCATGGGATGCCACAGACAGCAAGCAAGCCAGCAGCAAGGAGGAGCGACAGGACGCAAAGAGGGAGCACACATGTAAAGGGCGTGCGATACAGGCAGCAATTGCGCAGCAAGGCACGAGCGTCTTAAGCCTTCACCGCCGCTCCCAGCTGGTATCTTGAACTTTTTTAAGGACCACCTGTATCATGACAGCAGGCACGCCAGGCCACACCTTGAGCACAGCCAGCTCCAGCTGCAGGTCACGCATGCCCCGGTTGTGGGTGACAACCTTGGGCCCGATGTTGGCATACAGCTGCTGCGGCAGTGGCGGCAGCAGGCCCGCCGCCGCTGCTCCGCCCAGGTTGATGGGCATGGCCGGCGGGTGCTGGACGACAGCAGCGTTCGGCACGTGGTGCAGCACATTGCCTGGCTTGAATGGCGGCTGCAGCGGGGCATGCCGATGGGCAGCGGGGTGGTAAGGTTTATGGCATACTATGGCATGCCGGGAGGTTGGGTACAAACATGGGGAGCCGCAGGCTCCAGGTTAAAGCATGATGCGCGCTGCACATGCATTCGAGGCGCAGCGAGGCACAAGACGCAGGAATTGACATGGCTAGCACCTGCCCTAAGATGTGCGCCACCCACCGGCCCATCCATGTCCGGGCTGTACCGCTGCTGACTCAGCAGGTGCTGCATGTGTAGCGGCTGCTGGCCTTCTTGCTCCTCGTACTGCTGCCCTGCCTCTGGAGAGCCATAACTCTTGGGGGAGCCAACCGCTTGTGGGGAACCAAAGGAGGGCTCCCTGCCTGTACCCATGAACATGCCTTGGTCATCCCCGTGGTGCCCACCCTGGCTGCCCTGGTCATTTCTGGGCGAGTTGGAGATGGGTGGCAGGTGCGTGGGCACTGCAGGGTGGTAGGGGATGTCTGCCTTGTGGCGGCGGTCAGGGTTGGGTAGGGAGCTGGGCATCGGGAAAGAGGGGATCGGCCCCTGCGCGCTGAACATGGCTGCATTGCCCTTGCCAGCACGGCCACGTGAGGCATGGCTGATGGGTGGTAGTGACCCGTGCTGGCTGCGCTCCTTGACCGGCTTTGGGGGATGCACGACGGGTGGCTGCAGCACCTTGCCATACTTGCGCATCCAGTACTCCTCCTTGCGGCGCTGCTGGTTCAGCAGGTACTCGTGCATGCGGCGCGAGGCCTCCTCACCAGAGACCACCTGCTGGTCCGGAAGGTGGGGTAAGCAGTGGCAGCATGTCAGATGACACACGGTGGTCAGCGTCCAGGTTGTCATGCCGATGGGGTCCTGCATCTTTAGGGAAGAGAAGCCCTTGTCCCCAGTCCTTTAGCACACACAAGCGCACAGACTGCAAACATGCGCACCTTTCTCCCACTGCTCGCATGCTGGGGAGGGGTGTCGTCCTGCTCCATGCTCATTGGGACCGCTGCAGCACATGGGCACGATGCACGCATGAGTTGATATATACGTGCATGCATAGTGGTTGATCCGCGCCCCGTGCATCCCGAACTGGTTAAACACGCAGGGGCGAAGCTGCGTGCAGAACGCCCCATCCAGCTTTCGTGCAACCTGGCTACTGGTCTTTATAATGTGGTTGTGTGTGGAAGGTCAAGAGATGCATGCTATGGCCCCAAGAACGCCTGCAGTCCATGCTAGGGTCGAGGATTCTTCATCAGACTAAACTTGGCGGACCTTCAATGCTGCAGCTCAGGCACTTTCGAATGTAGTAAGTGGCATTTTGCTCCTGCTGCTACGTGCCAAATGTATATATATATTATAAACTCGAAGTCCGGCCACCTTCTTGCACACCAACTGTGCTGTTCTTAGGTGATGTAAGCGTTAGGTGCTACTACACGATGCCAATGCCCAAGCGGCATTTGTCCTGGTCGAGCCACACCCGGCTCTCAGTGGTCTGGCTCTGGGAGCAGCTGGTGAGCGGCAGTGATGGTTCAATCAGGACTATCAGACGCACGAAATGTCAAGCTTATCTGGGCCGATCGGGTGGTCCGTTGGCATGCTTTCAGCTTGCATGCGGATAGAGCAAGACCAGACAGTTGGTGGGGCGAACAAGCCGTGCGCATGGAGCCAGTTGAGGACTTGGTAAAGGCTGCTTTAGGTGTTATGGGCGCTGGGCCTTGATTCAGGCATCGCCCACATGACAGCAGAAGGCGGAGCACAGCTGGTCAGACTGGGCACAGGCAACGCGCTGATTGTACACAGGCACACCTGTGCTCCACACTGTCGCGCACCGATGTTGATGAATAAGCATCACATGGAACGCTCAAAGTTTACATTCACAATCCTGTAGTGCCATGCCGATGGTATGCGACAGCTATTGACCAGCATGAACTTGGACTGAAGCCCTCTCACATGCAAATGGATGTCCCACGCTGCTGGTAAGCCAATCTACAGTTCAGCATGGCTCCCGTGGCATGGCTCCCCAGTTTCCAATTTATACCCATGCTCAAACCGCTGCCTGCCCTGATGTCTCAGGCCAGCGCCACACCTAGTGGCAGACCTGGCACGTTGCAGTCTCCAAGTGCAAGCACAGGTGTAATCCAAAGCAACAGCACTCAGCACAATGCAGTTAAGCTTCGCAGCATTGGACGTGCCACATCCATCGGTTCATATGTCGAATCAGGTGCTGCAGGATAAGTCAAGACCTGAGGTTCTGGCCATCAGCACATAGCTGGAGCTTCAACGAACTTGCCGATGTTATGGTGAGTGGTACACCCAGCTAGGTGGGTGGTGACCCCGTAGCACCAGCAGCAGAATCTTGCAACAACCCAGCATCCAGAAGTTGTTATGTATCATTCATGATCCCAGTCGCATCCCGGCACATACGAGACCAAAGGTTATCACTAACACCCTGGACGAGCCACATAGAATGAAGCCAAGGAAACCCCATGGGGGACGACACACGGTTCCATCAGAATCTACGGTAAGTGTCTGAAATAACCCACGAAATAACCTGTGTCGGTTGATTGACGGAAGCAAGCAAACAGATTCATGCACATCATACTGTTGCTTGTATTCCTTGTTGCACATGCCCACCTCCACCCCTAGCAGGAAGCAGTTAGTGTACACGCTGCTTATGGCCGCTGTGCAGTCCTTCATTTAGTCGTTCATTGATTGTTGCTGAAACATGAAAGTCTCGTCGTGTGGTACGATGTCCAGCATCACGCAAGAGGCAACAAAGTGTGCGGATCTGCCAAACAGCATTAATACTGTTTGGCGCATGGCAGCATCCCGCAATCTTCCTGCTCCTGGATACACCTGGGGTCACGCTGCAGGCCTTTTCTTCACATGCCTTGCACATCATCTGCTCACTCCCCTATCGCGATGCTGACGATGCCTTCTGACTTGGGCGTCCTGGGGGAGTCCCCCTGCACTCCTGCCTCAGCAGGCCTGGGTGACCTCCTCCTGAAAGAAGGGACGTGGCCCTCGAGTGCATGCACACGTTGAGCAGAGCGCAGCGAAGCGGCACGTGGGGTGCTGGATGGCGTGCCTGCAGCGGCATCCTGTCAGGAGCAGGGGCAGGGGGTGGTGAGGTTTTGAGCAATTCAGGGGTTCACGGGTTGGGACCAGTATCAACTGGGTTGCAAGGAGAAGCCGGGCCTACAACCACTGGCAGTCTGCGCAGTTGCACAGCCCCTGCATCACCTTTCCTGGGCCAGGTTCCTCTCGTCTGTCGTGCCCCCTCCCATCACCCTCACCTCAGCCTGCTACACCACAGCCTGCTTTTTACTGTTACTGCTTCACCGCACCCCTGCGGTGCCCCACAATCCCACCCTCACCTTCAGCCCTGCCGGTGCCCGTTGGCTCGGTGCACTTGTGTGCAGCACGAAGCTGGGTGTGGCGACGTTGGAAGTGCGGTGCGAGCAGCTGCCTGCGTGCGGCACGCCTACGGGCACAACAGCCGCCGCGCTGTAGAAGCATTGCACCACGGCAACCTCTCCTGTGATCCCCTTCAGCACAAGGTTGCCCATGGGCTGTGACGTCACGGATGCAGCGCCCTGAAGGCTGGCTGGTTCCGCGTTTATACGTGGCTGCGCCACCTGCCATGCCGCGTCCGTGACCCACACGTTACCACTCTTGGCCATGGATGACACGCGTGCCGCGCGGTTCATCGGCCGGCCCCTGCCACAGCAGACAGACACCCACGCAGGGTTCAGAGTTCAGGGTTTTCATTCACAGGGCCACATCAGCAACAGGTTTCAGATTGGAGAAGCAGATGGGTTCAGGATCATGGTCAAGACCTAATGTGGAGCCATCGAGCCATGGCATGACCCCGCTGCGTGTGGCCCGCAACACTCAGGGGCAGTACGCCATATGCACGTGCTGCGCATCGTCTGTGCCTGAATATACTGTGTTAGTGGCACTCACCGGTATATGAGCCGAGCTGTGACATTGCTGATGTCGCTGACAACAGGCCCCGCGTCGATCCCAGCCTTGATCCTGCAGCACAAGTACCGCCAGGCAGCGCAGCATGTGAGCAGCCACATGCAGGATAGCGGTGCAGGCAGTACTGCTGTATGTGGATACAGGCAGCGCTCTGATCTCACGAACTTATATTTCCTGGGTGTTGCCTTAGGCACCGGATGCAGGATTGCATCTAAACATCTGAACATCCACCCAGCCTCACAACTCAGTGCTAATACTGACACCACGTACATCATGCGTGCCATACCTGAGGCCCCGGAACAGCAGCTGTGCGCCCGTGCCCAGTGGCAGGCTGTGAGGCGTGGAGCTCAGCAATGCGGAGCCTGGTTTGGCACTGTGCTCTTCCAGAGGGGCCAGCCCCTGACCCATGTCACGTGTCTGCACTGCCACCACCTCTCCCAGCTCATGTGCCAACAGCTCCTCTGGCCAATCTGCATCCTCCAGGCACACCTGCAGCGTTGCCAGCGCCCACCTGCCCACGGATCACAGTCCCTCAATCCATTTGTGAGTCGGTCAGTCAGTCAGGCGGGCGCAGGAGGCAGGTGCGGGGTGCATGCAGCGTCAAAGGGCTGCATGAGCGCCACATCCCGTCTGGTGCAACTCATAAAAGCTGGGTGCACAGCGCCTGGAGGATTTTCAAAAGTGGCACACGGTGCCTGCGTGGTGTAACTAGACAGGACACATGGACCCAGTCTGCCAGCCTCACCGGATGGCTGCGCTTGGGTGTGAGAAGGCCGTGAGGAACAGCCCACTTGAAGTCGCCTCCAGCAGGTAGCCATCATACACAGTCAGCAGCTTCTGAGCCTCAGCCTGGTATACAGCCAAGCTCTCTCCAGCCACCTCAGAGTCCCACGCCTGCAGGGCGCTCATGCCTGTGGCTTGCATGAAGCACACGGCTGTTGCACCGAAGGGAGCATCCAGGAAGCCGGCTGAGTGCTGGGTCGCGGAGCGCACAGGGCCCAGGTGCGGTGCCCTGTGAACGCGCGCACAGTCGCAGCAGGCAGTTGTGCGAATGCGTGCACGGTGCTGTGTGGATGTGTGCTGCAGGGGGCCCGCAAGGCTAGATGATGCGCAGGCAATGCCCCCGCACATGTGATGTAGCGTGCGCTTCCTGCGGAGTTCAGACGCAATGCAACCACATGCGCGCCACACGACGGGCTCGTCATGGTCAGGCCTATCAGGCAGGCATGCCTGCTGCACCTAGCACAGCTCCATCATGGCAGAAGCCAGGCCAAGCACAGCATGCATGCAGCCACGCACCGTGTGATAAGTTCGTTGGGTAGTATACTGTACAAGGAGTAGCAGGTGGTGGTGTCTGTGCCAGGGGTCTTCATGAAGTGCTCCCCCATGGACAGCACGATGGCATGCGCGCGCAGGGCAGCCAGGTCCAGCTGCGTGCGTGCAGTTGGTCAGGTGTGTTGCTCTACGTGCTGTGCTGTGGTGCGTTAGCAAACTGGTATGGTGGATCGGGTGATTGGCAGCACCCCATGCTGTGTACATTCAAGCAAGTGAGGAATGGTGACGTGGAGTGAGTGCCTCATCCCACGACCAGGTAATGAGAGCTAATGCAAGCCCTTTGACACACCTCGGTGGATGTACCTGGCATAGGCACATCAGGTAGACGTGTGGTATACCTGTGCACACACCTGCTTAACGGTGTCCATATCAGCCAGCACCATGCCCCCTTGTGCAGCCTCCTGCACATCCCTTGCTGCTGTCAGCACCGGCCCCATGTAGGCTACACGGCCAGCCACCTTGTCATGTTGCACGTCCTGCTTCTGCAGCACCCCGCTGCTGATGCCCTGCATGTGCACAGGACAGGGCACATGTACTTGTATTTGTATCAGTCTTTACCCACGCAGCTCATAAGCATTGGTTACTTCAGGTCCAAGTAACGTCTAATTGAGCATTGGTTACTTCAGGTCCAAGTAATGCCTAGTCTTGTCACAGGTGTGCCACTTAAAGAGGAGGGATGCCTTCAGGCAGGCTGCATGGTAGATGGAGGGCGGCTGGGGCGCAACAAGTGTTGTGCGTGGAGCACCCCAGCAGCACAGCAGCGACGCGCACAGCCCATCACAAGGTCCAGCAGGCGCGCACCATGCGCACGCGCAGGCCGCAGAACAGAAGCTCGTGCCCCATGCCAGGCCCACTTGCAAGTGGCACCGCCCGCATCATCATGTCGCGTATGCGCAGCTCCTGTTCAGGCCACACCAGCATGTCCCCTGCATCATTGCCTGCTGTGCCAGGGTGGCCTGGGTCGCTGCCTGCGTGCTCCGTGCGCATGAAATGAGGCCTGCGTGTCGGGCTGGCGGGGTGGTGGCTGCTACCACCTGCACCAGACCCCACACCCAGATCCGCGCCGGGTGCGGCTAGTGGGCCATATGAGCGTGGTGAAGGCGGGTGCTGGTTCGGCTTAGATGCTGGCGTGCCCAGCGCGAGCGTGACCTGGCTGCTGCTGGGGTTGCCACTGTGGCTGCCAAACTGCTCCAAGTATGACGCCAGCGTGGCATTGGGCCGCTGCACATCGATGCTGGGTGGCCGGGAGGCATGCATGGAGGCTGAAGGAGGCAACTGAAAGCCCAGAAATGTGGGGCTGGACGCAGCCACTTCGGAGGCGTCATCGTCGGGGCCGCTCCGCCAGAATGCAATGCTGTTGCGCGCCCCCTTGACTGCGCAGTGCAGCCGCAGACTTGGCAGCTCTCCCATCTCTCCTGCCTGGCCACCGCCTGCCTTCCTTTTCAGCCGCACAGCCAGCCGCTGCATCCAGGCACGGCCTGACCGCCACATGCGTGTGGCCCAGAGCGGCTGCAACCTCGTGGGTGTGCGCCTGTCCACAGTGCCTTGCCGGGACATGACGTCAGAGCCATGGAAGCATGCGCGGCCATTCATGGTGATGCGGCCACTTTGAAGGAAGGTCCCACTGCTCCCGAGCTTGTGCAGTGACTTGGAAAACTGCAGATGACCAGAGGGTGTCAACAAGCCGAAGGAGCACAGCCCGCAGTTAGCAGTAGACCCCACGCTCATGATAGCAGTACCCTTATACCATCAACCATAGGATCATCAGGCTTCAGCAGCCAGCAGCACGGAAGGCTCGCGCATCACCCGTGAACGCAAGGCGTGCGGTACACTTCACGGCTGCGCCCCCTGGAATGGTTTGGTGTATCTAGATGTGCTGCAGCAACGTGAAACGCCTAGTGCTACACTCTGCAGCATGCCGGCTGCGCTGTCAATACAGCAGCTGCAGCGGTGGCGGCAGCGCTGGCAGCAGCAGCAGCAGCGGCGGCGGCAGCTCTCACCCCTTTCTTCAGCATGACGTGTGTGTCATTGGAGGCGACGCGTGACACGTCCGCGACAAACACGCGCGCGCAGGCGGGGTGCATCAGCAGCTCCTCAGGCCTGTAGCCGCAACCCAAGGGAAGGTCTCACAAGGCATCAGGCACACCAGTGCCAGGCGTGACCATTAGATGCAAGCATGCACAAGTTGCCACTGTGACCATTACATGCAAGTGTTTTTCCCGTGTATTTCTGAAAAACAAAGCACCAGTGCTTGACTTGAGCGAGGCTTCTCTGTACCCCGCGCTGCATTACTGCAGCGTGCAGGCAATGGACAGACACTCATCCAGCCAACGCTAGCTGCAGCCTGGTCTGGCCCCTTGCATGGCTGCACTTGCATGGCACTTGCAAGCCCTTCTGCATGGTACCTGCCACACCGTGCAACAGCCACTGCTTCCGTACCAATTAGCATGAAGCAGCCGCAGCTGCACCTCGGTGCAGAAGTTGATGGCATCAAGCGGCTCATGGAACGCGATGATGAAGCTGCATGGGCCAAGCAACAGGTATCTCATGTTGTTGTGTATCAATGGAATCAGTACGTGGGTGCTGCTTGCAGTACTGCCCCTGTGCTCATGAAACTCCTGGGGAGGCACTGTCAAACCATGTTGAGATGCATGGACGAAGGGGTATTCAGAGCATAGTTCTACTTTTCCAAAGCTCACTGCTGCCATCCTTAAGAGTGGTAGGAGGCTGGCGCCAACTGCGGCCAACTGCCCAACAAGCATTTGGCCCACCTGTCACCCTCTGTCGCCGACACAAACCCGCAGAACTCCTGAAGGCGCAGCAAGAACACACCAGGGATTAGTCGTCATGTTTTAAGGGATCAGGTCCAGAGACCACATGTGCCACAGCTCTCTATTTTAATTGGCCTTCACAGTGGCTACCCTAGCGGCTTTCAGAGGCAGCATCTAAAGCTGGCATCACAGGATGGCCTGCAGTGCTGTGTGGCTTGGCATTGACCGCTGGACAAGGGGCTTCGGCAAGGTGTGCGGTTGGTAGGGCAGGGATGTGCATAATGCCGGGTCCATGGCTACACATGCGCCTCACGCTTGCAGCCTCCTGGATGGTGTCATGGTGAACAGAGCACGCCGCGTCCATGCTTGCAAGGTCCATCTGCTCGAACAGATCGGTTGAGTTCTGGATCTGCAGCACACAGATGCAGGCAGCAAACGTCTCGATGGTGATGCCGAACGGGTGATTTTGCAAGGTCATGTGCAGTATTGGATGATGTGGAGACGCTGTGCGGCAAGAGGGACAAGGGCCAGCTGCCAACGCAACTTGTAGCAGTACGAGCATATACATGCCCCAACTGACAGCAGCCACATCCACACATAGCCACTCTGCTGGACGCACAGGGCCCCCCTCAGCCGGCCACTCACATCCGTGACTACAATTGTGGCCTGGCTGCCTGCTGCGGGGGGCTTGACTGAACCCAGCAGCGAGCGTCGCTGGTCCCGGTTGCGCAGTGCGAGCTGCGCTAAGAAGAACAGGCCAGCCAGCAATGCAGCCGTGCTGCAGACCACAATGGCGACAATAGCTCCCTGGGCTAGGCTCTTGGATGAGCTTGTGGACGTCGGCTGCAGAAAGAGCCATCACGGTCAATGGTGGTTTGACCAAGACAGCAAACGCAGTGAATGTTAGTGATGGGCAGGTGATGGGGGCTACAACGTAGAAGTGACACCATACACAGGGTGGACAGGGTCTAAGTCTGCGAGGTTGAGATGGGCGAACACTTGGCCATGCTTTCCATGGTGATTCAGAAGCGGTCACTGGTGCGTGGCGGCTACAGAAGTGGTTACAGTTGTGGACATTGTGATACAGAAGTGATACTGGCAGTAGCAGCCAACAGGGAGTGGAACACTTACCACAGGGATCACTGCCTGCGCATTGGCCAAGTCCAGGGGCAGCACAGCCTCGATTTCTCCATCTTGGATCTGCAGCACATCCATTTCAAAGACGGTATCCAGCATCAGAGACAGTGATCACACCACGTGATGATCACGTGACAAAAGTGACCACACGGAAAAAGTGATCACACCAAACGATGGCCAGCAAGTAACAGTGCAAGCGTACAAACGGCGGAAGATGCAGTTCCCAGCTTTCGCAGGCCTTCTGGTGCTCTGCTATCTGGGCAATTAACAGGCTGTTTTACCGTTACCATGCTGGCAGCCTGAGCTGCAGCACCAGTGGCAATCCAACATACACCAAACATCACAGATAAGTGAATGAAGGAGTCATAGGTGTGGTCATAGGTTTTCAATCAGTATAAGGGGAGAGAGAGGCTGTTGAGATCAACGGCCATTTCGTTACCTGGGTCACGACGATGGGCTTGGCGATGTTGCGGCGGAAGTTGTTGAACGCGACAGCCCCGAAGAAAGTGTCTACCGACAGCTGGGACAACGAAAGCCGAACCATGTCATAACTGTATGGCAGAAGCAAGCCATCAGCAGTTCACATCTTGCAGCAGTGCAGTTCTGCACTGCACATAGCACACGCTGCTGTGCATGTGCTCTGGCCCTGTCCCCTGATGAGGCCTGGGTGTGCCATTCTCCTATGGTGGCCGAGTTGCAGGTATAGTGCTGGTCAGTTGATCATCACGAGAATGGCCTCCCATCGTCACAGAAGAACACGATATGCACTATTGTTCTACAGCGCACCCCGTCTTGTTCGGCAGAAGGTTGCCATACACAGGGTCGTAGCACGTGATCATACTGGCGTTGAACAGCAGGTCGTCTGATGTTTGGACCTGCAAACGATTCCATGCAGTGCATGGCGCACCGTGACGGCATCCAGCCCCCAACTCTATAAAATGTTGGGAACTATGCACTAGTGTAGGGGCAGCGTCCGCTTGAGACGTCTGCATAGTAAGGGACAAGTGCCATGTGTGCAGCACAACCCAGATGGCCAGGCACAGAGCTGCTGCAGTGTGCTGTACCTAGGCCCGTCAGCAGTCGCACCAGGGGTGACACATCGCAGTGCTTGAAAGCAGATGCGATGGCGAGCCACAGCGTGTAGACCGTGGCAGATGCACCAGCTGCAACGTATGTCGGGTCTGTCCCCATGGTCCTCCTGAAATCCTCAGTGTATGCTTGCGCAGTCCCGAAGAACGCATCAGCTAACGAGATCCGAGGATGCCACTGCGTCCGCACAGCACGTTCGGCCAGAGCCATCATGCCATGAGAGCTTTTCAGGGTTCATCTAACCTAGAGTCAGAGTCCCAAGAGACGGTGCGAGCCTAGATGTGTGGTTCCAGCAAGCATCAGTGTACCCAGCCCGTTGAGCTCCCTGGTCACTTCACATTCCACTGGCCCGTTCATCATCGTGCACACCAATGCCCAACAAGCGCACCTGCCCTGCCGAAAGGTGGTACTGTGCGCCTTGCCGCCCCAGACGTGTCACATAGTCCGGGTAGACAGGTGCCAGAGTGATGAAAAAGCTTTTTAGCTGTCTTTCATCATCCGCCACCGCCTGGAATGTGTGTGATTGTGCACATCAGGCTTCAAGAGCATGTCGCCATGCGCAGGCCGTACAGCACTGATCCACGCAAAGCTCGCCAGGCAACTACCATGGTCATAACACCACCATCTGCGGACTGGATCCAGGTGCTCCCAGACACCCCACCCCACCCCCTCCTCCCTCCCCCCTCCCCCCTCCGCTGTGATTAGGTATGCACACCTTTGCGATGGCATAGGCGGGGTCTAGCAGCTCACAAAGCACGACCGCGTCAACACCAGCGGTGTGTATGGCGTCCAGCAGGGTGCTATTGTAGAAAAAAGGAGCGCTGCCTTGGGTGCTGTTCCACTTGACGACCTGTGGTGTGCAAACAAACGCAGGGCGGTGATCAAACCTGGGTGCTGCACTCGCCGGCACACTGCATGCATGCAAATGCTGTAGCACTTCAGAGCCTGCGCTGGCAACAAAAACCGTGCCATCACAGTCCCGGTGGCATGTCAGATGCAGCTTTCTGCCCCACTGACGGCCCTGCATTGACCTGTGCGACTCGAAAGCCGTCCGCCAGCTGCCCCAGGACTGTTGCATAACTGATAGCTGCCTCGCAAGTGGTGGATGTGAAGACGTTATCAGTGCGATACCCCACGAACACAGTACGGATTTGTTTCGTCAGCGCCATTGCTTTCAGGGCTGGCTCGGTGTACCTCTTGTTACTGGCCTGCGGTACAGGCATGTACGTACGTCAGAGCATGCCAGAATGCCAGGTAGTCAGGATAAATCCAAGATGGAAAGCAGGTACCGGCATGCAGATACATATGTTATGTCAAAGATATGGATATTTGCGGATAACGGGGCCTTGGCCATTCCCCAGCTAGCTGGATCCCCTCCACCCTGCTCCGTGCCAAGCAAAGGCCAGGGCACACCAGGTAGGCCTGTTCATGGATTGAGAGGAGCACAGGATACATGTTCAAAGCGCACATTGAATCTGCTAGGCAGGTAGCATGCCGTCACGGCCACAAATGCGGTGAACTTATACAGCCATAGTATGCAAACACTAGGACTTTCTGCTGCTCTGCCCGCGCACCTGGATGCCAAACACGTATGGTAGGTCCTGCTCGTACAAAGCGTCTGGCCCCACGCAGCAATGGTATATGAGCCGCTGATGCGCATTGCTGGCGGCCGACTCTTGGAATGCGAACTGGTGCAAGCGGCACGGGCGGCAGCGCACAGCAGCGTCAGTTCCCAACAGGCGTCAGACACGGAATGCTGATGGGCATGCATGGCGCGCAAGAGGCAGGAGCACCCATGCAAACACGGTGCAACTGAACCACTGTAACTGAGGCATGCAATGGCTCAAACACGGACGGA
This sequence comes from Chlamydomonas applanata, assembly GCA_001662365.1. Lineage (NCBI taxonomy): Eukaryota > Viridiplantae > Chlorophyta > Chlorophyceae > Chlamydomonadales > Chlamydomonadaceae > Chlamydomonas > Chlamydomonas applanata. The sequence continues at coordinate 120,953 of BDCZ01000062.1, forward strand.
CCTGTGGCCCAGACCCCAGTAGGAACTGAGTGGGCTGTTGTCCCTCAGCTCCAGTCAGCAGCGCCTCCACGGCCTGTGTAGCAAAACACCGTGAATGCGCCATGCCACGGGTGCTTGCACCATGCTGTGCATGCCGAGGCACAGCAGGGTGTGCGTGGAACCAGAAAGCAAGGAACATATGGGGTGTGCCGGTGCTGCATGCGGGTGCCTCGGCCAGGTACTCTTGGCGTTGTCTGATCAGGTGAGCTGACTTGAGGACTCGGCGCCAGCCATGAGCTACAGCAGGTTCCATGCAGTGGCGCGATTAGCATACACGGCTACGCACCTGGACTTGCGAATCCGCGCTGCAGGTGCTTGGCGTAAGTCGTCGATAATCCAGGCTGAAAGGGATGTTTTGCCCGTTCCTGTCCACAATTAGGGGCAGATCTTGTCTTTGGCTAGCATTTGCCCTCTGAAAGAAGTACTCAAGACCCAAGGGCAAATCGTAAACTGACGTGCAGGCTTCACCCGTGTTTGCTAAAGACAGCGCTGTTCGGAACTTAAGCTCTGATAAAGCAGATGTCACTTTAAAAGGCACAAGGAGCTGCGCAAACAGGAAGCAGCGCCACAGCCACTGGTGCGCCAATCTCGCATGGCCTTCCATGTAATGCAGGTGTTATTCATATATGTTAGTCTGCGTTCCCAGTGCTGCCCAAAGCATGGATGAAGAAGGCGTACAGACTTTGGTAAATCAGGAAGCAGTCACTAGGCAAGGTTCTGGCTGGCTTAGAAGAGCACTGCCGCATATGGGGCACAACAAAACTCGGCATCCGTCAGACATTCTCAGTGACATGTCAGTGTGCACACAGTCGAGTTCAGCATTCATGCTTGATTCACAACCCGTGCACATTGATATTGGCGATTGACCAACCCACTTTTTCAACCAACCCACCAAACCAACCAACCAACCAACTAACCGCCCTTCACGCAGTCATGCAGCACAGTCCTGTAGCGGGGCCTTTGCAACTGACGCCCGGCAGGCAACGGTCCGCTCTTTCAGGCCGTCATCCAGTACCGCATGAGACGTGCCCTCCAAGCCATTTTGCTGCAGGCCAGTGCCATACAAGGCCTACTTGGTAAAAGGTAAAACTGACTGCCTCTACACTGAGTCTTGTGGCTTGCCTTGCGATCCCAGCACTTGCAGCAGCATCGCCTGCAGCTGTGCCACCTGCTGCGTCAGCACCTGTAACTGTTCCCCCACTTGATTGCCATCTACCTGCTGGCTGGCATGGCCATGCTGGTGCAAGGCCGCAGGACTGCGTGGCTGCTGTGCAGGGGTCATCTGTGTAGCGCCTGTGACTGGTACAGGCTTGCTGCCGGCATGCCCTGCATCCAGCTCTTGATGTGTGGGTGGTGTGGGGAGCATGATAGGTAGGGAGGAGGATGAGGGCACGTGGTGCAGGCTGCGGTCCCCTGGCTTTGGAGCAACACCATGCACAGCTGGTGCAAGCTGCTGCAGCAGCGCGCCTGGCCCAAATGCTGGTACTGGGCTGCTAGCTGCCAGCTGTGACACTGCAGAAGGTCCAGCCGCAGACCCAACAGCAGCAGCAGCAGAAGCAGCAGCAACAGCTGCTACCAGGTGTCCGGATGCGCTCCGCATGTGCCCGCGCGGGTGCACGGGGCTTCCGGGCCGGTGTACAGGACTGCCGGCTCGTGCCGCTGGGATACCTGCTGCCCCAGGTGATGCAGCCACCCGCGGGGGTGGGTTGCCAGCAGGGTCTGCAGCACTTGGCAGCTGGCCTCCCTCAGGCACTGCCAGCAGCGCGTCGATGTCTGCAGGGACTGACAGCGGCTGCAGCCCAGGCGATGCATCGGGCTGTGGCAATGGAGACTGCGGCTGAGGAGCGACCTGAGTAGCACCAGCCCCTGCAGCGCCAGCAGCTGCTGCCGCACGCAGCTGGGCGTTGCCGGCAATGTAGCGGATGGCGGCGTGCGCCGGGTCGGTCGATGTTGTGTGCAGCTCCCCATCCCACACAATCACCTGTGCTTGCAGCATGCCGGGGGTAGAGCGCGAGTCAGAGACGCATTTCAAATCAGCCCGGGTCTTGCCATGACCAGCAGCAGCCCGTGTTGCGAGGTGGATTATTAGTCAGGCAGCGAAATTCTAGGCCCCAGGATAGCAGCTTGGTAAGGCAGGCAGGTCAGTCATGCAGGGAGTGGGAAAGGCAACTGGACGAAGAGAAGGCAAACCGTTTGTCTGGCAAGATCCTCCAAGATACCAGCAAGACACCAGGAGCAATACCCCAAGCGTGCCTTTCAACCCCTCCCTAGCCCCTCTCTTGCTCGCACTCTTTCCACCACCTGTTCTCTCTGTCTCTCCTCTCAGCCCATCCCTCCCGTTCACCTTGTCAGCAAATGCGCGCGCGGCAAACACAAGGTTGCGGGCCTTGCGCCAGCTGGTGCGCGCACGCGTCGACACACCGGCGGCCGCGCTGCGCACGCTGCGCCCCGACATGGTGCGCGCGTTGCTGTCACCCCCACCCAGCACGCTCTTCCCACTTGCGGTGCGGACGTTGTTGGGGTCCACAAAAGGACCGCTGCCAACGCTCTTCCCGCTTGCCGTCCGTGTGTGGTGTGCCGTCCAGCCACTGGGCATTGCATCTGCTGCAACAATCGTCTCCACACTGCCTGTGCGTGGCATTGGAGTTCCTCCAAGCCGGCTGCTGCCTGGCCCGCTGCTGGCAATTGCTGGCATGGCCGGTTGAGCTGCACCCTGGCCACCTGCACCTGCTGCAGCTTCCAAGCTGAGCAGAGGCCCAGCTGTGGCTGCTGATGGTGATGGCCCACCTGCTTCTGAGACTTCTACCACAACAGGAGAGCTGCGGCCGCTGGTTTCATGTGCTGCCTGGAGCGCAGCCACGCTAGGGTTGCGTGGCATACCTGGTGACTGCCTCAGATCTCGGGTCGAGGCGTCCCTCAGCTCCCTGAACCGCTGCGACCGCTCGTCAGTGTTGGACTCTGGTTCAAAGCCAGTCATGCTGGCATCCACCCAGCCCGCCTCACTCTTAGCCTGGCTCCCAAACAGGATGCTGTTTGTGGCCAGGACTGGCCCACCAGCAACCGAACCGCCACTCTTGCCCAGTGGGTGACTGGACTTCTCATCGTCCACGTGCATGCATGCGTCAGCCGTATTCCCGTCTGCCCGGGGCATGTGGCAGTGGTGCCTATAGATGGAGTAGATGGCAGCCAGCAGCCCCAGTCCTGCTGCACAACCCATCACGATCCACAGCCCAGACACCTGCGGCCGTGCCCCAGGCACACCAGCAGGAACCAGTCTCAGTTGTTTGCCGCGCTCTGTTTGTCGTGTTCAGGCCTTTGCCGCGCCCAGGTGACCGTCGGATGCTCTGGAGCTTATGGGGTGATGTGCCCTGATGCTGCAAGAGGCTATCTGGCTCGCACAACAGGTGTAATGATCCAGGATCCAACCGTCCCTCCTCACCAATTGGCCTGCTCAATGTGCCTTTTAGTCTCCTGAATGGACTCACCTGACCAAACCGTAGTGCCTCTGGCCCAGAGCTTGCGTCGCACAGCCCTGGGGCCCAACCGATGTAGCGCTCTTTAAGACGCTCTAGCCCCCCCTGCGCCTGTACAGTCAGCACGCCCTGGTCAAACTGGTCAACCGCGGCGGCTGGCATGAGTTGATGGAATGCCACAGCGTAGTCGAAAGGCTCGATCGCCTCGTCCTGGGTCAGGGCCAGCGAGCAATCCTGCAGCGGAAACCATGGCAGCCCCAAAGCCCATGCCAGCGTGCTAGGACCACAATGCATACCTGTATCATGCAAGAGCCTAGCAAGATTCAGGAACTTATGCAAGGCACAGCATCGCCAGAGGATATTGGTTGGCCCGCTGTCCTAGCCCTCCATGCTCCAGCAAGCAATTGCTTTCCATCACCAGAACCGCAAATTCCGTAGGCTGGCAAACAAAGAAACCAACTGACAAGCACACCATCCATCTCAGATCTGCACCTGGTTGTCTGTACGCATCCAGTACTCTAGGATGGCGCGGTCAAAGATGTAGGCCTTCAGCCCAGTCTTAATCAGCAGTTCTTTGACCTGCAAGGTGCAGCAGCAGCAACAGCAGCAGCAGCAGCAGCAGCAGCAATGCAGCATGGTCAATCCCAGGCCACAAACAAAAAACCTGCGAGTTGATCCTCCATTAGGAGGACCAACGGTCCCAGGGCCTAGCTGGACCACACCGTCTCTTGATTGTCTCAGAGAGGCAGCCTGCAGATTGGCCACACTGCACGGCCCAGTACAGAGGTTCCAGCCCAGTCCACGCTCTGCAACTCTCTCCTCCTCAACCACGCCCATGTGGGATCGCTCATATCACATGATATCACATTACAATACATCCGTAATCCAAGCATGCCTCATCTCAAGTGGCCTCCGCACCTGCAGAAAGGTGCTGCGCCCCGCCCAGTTCAGTGGCTGCGCATACACGCGCTCGCTCTCCGCCAGCCGGCTGACATAGATTCCATGCGCCGAGACATTCTGAGGTGCGCGGTTTGGACGGTTTGGAAGTTCAGGGGGTCAGAGCCTGCATGGCCCCAGCTCGTGTGTGTAGGCACACCAGACCATATGCACGATGAGCGGGAGGAAGAGGTGGGAAGGTAGCAAGGCACCGGGCCCATAGGCCCCCGACCCCAGAGTACGCACCAGTCCTCGCAGGTCCTTCAGACCTGTGATGGCAGTCTGGCTCTGCCCCACACTCGAAGTGAGCACTGCTGCAAGGTTGGCTGTGTACTGCATGCAACATGGAACCATGGAGCAGCACAGACACAACTTGGTTTTGTGATGGACAGCATGAGCTGCTGCAGGCGCGATGTGTCTACAGACAGTGGCACAGCCCTGCAAGGCAGCTTGCAATCCAAAGCACAAGTGCGTTCTTTCTTGGAGCAAGGGCCACTCACTGATGCCACCACGATGAGGTTGGTGAAAGCGAATGTAACAAGCAATAGCCTGTGTGTGACAAGGCGGGTCAGCACTTTTGATACAGGGCACACTTGCGTCCCTCCATGCTGTGCACCTGCACCCCTAGCCATTTGGGTGACCAACCCTGCAGGCAGGCTCAACAAGCCCAGGCAGCTGCAGTGCAAACAAGCACATCTAACGGAGCATGTGGCACGCCCGGCTGATAGGAGCAATGCAGGTGGTGCAAATACGCACTGGGAGGGAGCAGACAGAACCTCCAGTACTGTCAGGTTGAAACACAGGAGCATGAGCGTGTATGTGGCGTGCCGCCTGCAAGAAGCACACAGTGCAGCGCATAGGCTATACAGGACCGCGGAAAAGGCAGCCCCCCACAATCATGAGTGGCCTCATCTCCAGCTGGCCTCGTGTACATCTGGGACATATGGTCAAAGTACCTGCTCCCACGGTGTTTCCCCAGTGCTCGTCACCACGGCAGCAGTACCCAAGCCGTGCGTCTGATGCTCCTGAACCCCGAACCCCTCCCTCGTGCACCAGTTACAAGTGCAGCTGTATGGGCAGGCATGCAAAGGAGTCCATGGCCAAACTGGCTATCCACAGGCATGCGCAGCCAGGCGCCCCAAGAGCCAGGCACACCCACCACTCCACCAGAAGGTTCATGCCCAAAGGCAGGCGGCCTGTGTGCACAAGGTTCTCGATGATGAAGAGGAGGAGGGGCACGGCCATGACGGTGAGCAACACTGCCACCCACATCTGCAGAGAGAATGGCTTGAGGAAGGCCTACACGTGCACACATGACGGGAGCGTGAAACAAAGGCAAAGCAGCTGTGAATGGAGGGCACAGCAGGCGGCTCGGTAGGATAGTCACCACATGCTTGAAGGCCAAGGCAGCCGATAGGTGCTCAGCCTGAGTTTGAGACCCTGTCCTCAGCAACTGCCCTGAGCCCACTTGACCAGGCTGGCAGAATAGAAGCATATAGCAACGCACCCATTTGTTATAGGACCCGCCATCCTCCTCAGCCTCTGTCAAGATACCAAGGTCGGAGTGCAGGTGCGGCCATGCAAAGCGCACTCCAGCTAGGGCTCTGTCTGCAGTCACGGTAATCGCACCTGCATGCACGAGCAGCAGACCCATGCGCATGGTGCATGGAAAGCCATCCTTGGCGCTTTTCTTCACCGAGACGGTGTTTGCCAATGGGCATGCTGCAGGGCATGGCCCCTGCTCTAGCTAGCCCATTCTAATGATGTAGCGAGCAATTCAGCGATCCCTTGCATTGCCTCACCAGCCACCATCGAGCAATCCCCAAGTGACTCTGCGCTGGTGTTTGTTAGCACAGCTAGCGCATTCGCCACGCGCACGCTGGCAGGGCTGCACACAAATGAGAACAATCCGCTGCCCAAGCCGCCACTGTCAGCCTGGCCATCTGGGACCTGCAGAAATGGATGCACGTAGCTCAGGACTCTGCCATATGAAATCAATAGATGGCAACCGATGGGAGCAAACTAAAAAACCCATAGGAAGGTGCAGGCATGTCACCGTGCGCATCCGAACGGCACTTCACCTGTATCTACCCCACCCAGTGCGCTGCAAAGTCCTGCGGACTTGAGCATGCCCATGTGAGCCTGACTCTGTGTTATACCGGTGTTATACTGTGCTAAACGTTTATAACAACCAGCTTGGCTGTTGCTCACCTCTGTCCAGTTGGCATACGCAGCCACCTGGCGAATGAGGTCCACATCAAACCCAGAAAACCCAGACGCAGGACCGCCTGGTGTGCAGTCAGCAAACCTGCGGCGTGCTCGCGTGCACCATGCACGGGCCTGTAGCAGCACTGATGCAGTGCACGGCGCAGCATGCCATGCACGCATGCACGTGCATGAAGTAACGGCAGCATGTGTACAGATGGGCACCGCATCCAGGCATCCAGCAGTGTGTATCCAGCTTTTTGCATGCAGCCACGAACTTGGCAGCTGGATCCCCTCACAACATTTGGTTTCGCTATGCAGAATATACCGTCCCCATATTTGCCAGCGTCCTTACCCAGGATTCTGCAAACAATTAAGCCAACGAATGAGCGCGCTTGGTGAAAACCGGCGAGGACAAGGACAGCAACAAGCAGACGCGCACCTGCACCAGGCAAACCTTCATATTGCATTCATCTTCATGCGAGTTTACGCGAGTTTACGCATGTCATGCGCAGCAGGCAGATCGCGCTGATACTGATGACTGACATTTTTTGTGAGAAGTGTTGACGGCAGTACAATCCGCTTTTGCAAAGGAGCCTTTATGATTTAAATCCCATGTGTACAACGTGGAGCACTTTGGCCCTGCAGTATCATCAACATGCAAGGGTGTATGCTTCAAATCCTGTGCGCGCACGATAAACTGTCAGTTAAATGTGGCAAGTATTCACCACGTGCACTGTCAGCACTGTATTATAGGATATTGTTGCCTGCCTTTCTGTCTGTTTGATCAATGGAACAACGCATTTCTCAGCAGGTACCGAGAAAATGGCAAATCATGTACAGCATGTACAGGGGTCGCAGGAACACCGGCCTCTTCCTTTCAACAACTCTCACAAAACTCCACTCCTACGTCCAGCAGCCGGGCTCATCACGCCGCCCACCACGGGGTGCCCGCGGTGCTGGCCACCCCGCTCACTGTCTCCTTCATGCGCGCCACTGCATCGGCCCCAAACAAGAACACGCTGCCCTGTGTCTGCTCGTCGTGGTCCAGGAAGTTGGCAGTTTCACGCGTCAGCTGCATTACGGTGTGGGTAGGATGGAGGCAGGAGTATGAAAAGGTTGAGGTCAGTGCATGCCTTCTGCACACAACAGTGGCTCAGCGCAGCACAACAAGGAAGCAGCCGGCTGTGCACTCAGGGCGACTTGCCACACGGCGTCCCAGCAGAGCATCAAGCTATCTGCCGGCCAGGCACGTGACCTGCAGCGATCTATGTGCCTCAGCTGTGGCACCCACCTGCTTGCACTCATGCAGCTCGTGGCCGGTCAGTGCAGGTGCGTCTGCCGCGTCTGCCGCCACCCACGCGCACCACAGCGCCACCAGTGCGCCCACGTCTGCGCGCACACGCTCCACAGCCCCCGGATCACGCGGATCAAACATGAAGGTGAGGCCGGTGGAAGTGGCAATGCGCGAGTACAGCGCGGAGCTGTAAAAGTGGCGGTATGTGTACTGCTTTGGTGCTGCCGCCGCTGTTGCGTCCTGGCCGCTGCCGTTGCCATTGCCTGTGGTGCTGCCGGGTGCATGCCCGTTGCCTGCAGCAGCTGCTTCGCTGGTGCCTGAGCTCTTGGCCTGTGCCTGTGCATGAGCTTCCTCCGCCTTGTCACCGATGAAGGACATGACGTTGTATGGCAACGTGGCTGCGCGCATTCCCTTCTCGATCTCAACAAACGTCTTCAGGCCCTCAGTACCTGCAGGCGAGCACAGCAGGCGCAACGTGGACATTGGCTGCCTTCATAAATAACCACAACAATGCTTGCTGTTGCTGCCTCTGGTGGGAAGTGCGAATTGCTGCACCAGCCGAGCGACTGGGCGCTGGTGGAAGCAAGCACGCACCTGGTGGCACGCTCTTCCAGTACTTGTTCAGGTAGTCAATGTGCTGCAGGGGATTGAGGCGTGGCGTGAGCATGGCGGCGACCAGCATGTTGCTCTCGCTGCCACCCAGCTCAATGTCGAGGAAGGGTGTGCTGCAGTCGACACAAACGTAAAGTTACCGTAAACTGAAAGAAACTCAATCAAAGCCAGTACAAGGGTGCAGCTAAATCATATAGTGTGTAGGACGCATGGCGTATGCAACAAGAGAGCATGCCATGCCGCCCGACGCACCCCTTGTCCATGTTGGCCTGAGCACCGACCTTCATCAGGATCTGAAGTGCACGCATGGCAGGATGAATAAGATTTGGATAACATCGGCACTCAGCAGCATGAAGTGTGCAGCACAGTAAACAAGACAGCTGGCTACCCTGATGGCCAAGTTGTGGCCGCATGGGCAGAGCACTGAGCTGAATGGCACAGCGCACACCATGCCCATTGGCGCCACAACAGCTGATGACCGGTATAGGTGCCTGTGGGCGCACACAGGAGGACATGCACCATGTCCCCGCTATCAGATATTGCATCTTTCGCAGCACGCATGCACACCCACTTCCCTCGCTGGTGCTGCTTAAAACTGCAGGCTACTCACGGTATGATCGGTGCGCCACTGAACGTCCGCAGAACAAAAGCCCCCTTGCCAACATCCAAAGATGGCACTTCCAGCACGCCGGATGGCGCGTGGTTAGTGGGCTGCGGCTTTACAGGTAGCGCCTTGTTGATCTGGTTAAAGATGTCAAGATGCAACGACTGCACTGCAGCTGCCCAGGGCTTGCTACCCAAGAACTGCTCCTGGAGCTCCATTGGTGCTGCAACTTTTGTGGGTGACAAGGCCCTGGTCAATTGCGTGCAGGGTTCGCGCGATCGTTTTGGTATCAGGCTTCGGCCTCGCACGGGCGAGTGCAGCAAACCTGCGTACATTATGCAGCCAATGTCGGTCCTTGCTTTGAGTTCCCCATACGACACGTCAGAATGACTCAAATTGAAGAGAAGTGAACCGGGCCGAAGAATGGCCAAAGAGAGGCCCACTAGATGACTTATCCCTTACATTACATTACAACACATTGCATCAGTTCCGCTAGATGGCCCTAATCTGCCAAAACCAACAAATCAAGCACAGAACCCTTGTTGCAAAGCACCCACAAAGCCGCACGCCAAGGAGGCGCGCCGTAATGGTACAGGCGTCAAAGCCCAGCGTTATGCTGGTTGGCGCCACTGGTGCGCGCTGGGTGCTCAAGAGGAAGGGCGGGCCCCTGGGCTCCCATCCCCCAGCGCAGCAAAGCGACAGCTGCTCAGAAACGCGCATCCTGCCAGATGTCATTGCATTTCGTTTGCCTGCTGGATGGTGCCACACAGGCGTGACGGGGCAGAGCGCTGTGGAGGGCTTGGTCGCATCCGGCGCTCTAGGCTCGAGTGCCCCGCTCGCATGGTCTGCGCTGTCCCGCAACACGGGCGGGGCAGCAGCACAGGCTCTGGCAACGTGTGGTATTACCCTGCTGCAGGTGGGGCCCAGAGCCTGCAGGAGCTTGGTTCTGGCCAGCTAGCCCATTTTCAATTGTGGCTCTCAATGCACGCTGGTGGTGTGATGGTGCCTGATCCCTTCCCGATGCTGGAAACCAAGGGCCCATAGCAGGACTGATGGTGCAGTAGCGACTGAGTAAATCGCTACCATACTTGCCATGCTGTCGTTCTCCTCTGCACAGGGGGACCTTGACGACCAGGCCTCTGTTGAGCAAGCTCTGCAAGGCATTGACATGGTACGCAGCTGTGGCATGCAGCAAGGGCCCGCATCCCCATGCATCACTGCATAGGTCTTTGGGGAAGCTGTAGACGCTCCCTCATTGGCTTGGCAGCAGATCAGCTAGGAAGGGATTGAGCCGTCCGTTTGCCACAGCGTCATGCTGCCGCCTCTTCCAGGCCTGCATGCTCCAAGCCTGACTTTGTGCGCTGATGCGCTGCCTGCTGGTGCACCAAAGTAGCAGCACTTCGGCAGCAGCGTCAGTACTCTAACCCGGCATCATTTGCGTTAGTACTGCCGTGCTACCGCCCGGTAGGTGTACTGCCACGCGCTGTCCAAGGATGCGGCAGTAGCAGACCCAGTGGAGCTGGTGCGCGGTACACGGCTGGCACGTGCTGCTAAGGCTGCCGGAGTCAAGCTTGTGGTGTACAACAGGTATGGTGGTGCAAGGCCCTGCTGCTGGCTGGCTCCTGTTTGTATGCTTTCCCAGGACCAGTCAAATGCAAACGCCGACATCTGGGCGATGGTGCATGGGCTGGTGAGCCAGAGGTCAACCGTGCAAAGGGTGCACGGGCTCAGAGGGCTTGCGCATGGCTCATCATAGGAGCTTTATGCACGTTGCCACTCGGCTTGCTGGCGCCTGCAGCGCGGCAGGCAAGGGCAAGGGCCATGGCATCAGTCAAGCTGAGCAGAAGAACGCAGTAGAGGACATCATTGCAGGCGAGGGTGTGCCGCTGTGCGCACTGCAGGCCACATTGTTCATGGTGCGCGCGCATGACTGCATCTCGCAGCTTATGCGTGTGTGTGTGTTCGTTACATCGTACGCCCATCATGGCGCATAGATGCCTGCCGCGAGACAGGATTAGCAACATTCGTTATAGGCTTGTAGCTTCAAACACTGTTTGTTATTATGTGCAGCGGCTGCTGTCATGCGCTTCATAACAAGACATTGACTGAAGTCATGCTCTGATGCTGCGTAATGAGTGTTGTGCTTGCAACTCGCTTGTTGGCCACATATGACCGCGTGCACAGCACACCTTTATTTGAATTTTAGGCTTTGACGTTTGGGCATACACTGGATCAGCCACTGGATGCTGCGGATTTCCTACCCTGGCTGCCCATTGGCATGCCACCACTGTACTGCCCAGTGGTACTGCCCACTGTACTGCCATTCACGTGCAGGAGGAGCTGTGGAAGCGGTACACGCGGCCAGGCATCCTCAAGGGCACCTTCACCTGGTCCACCCCCACTGACCGGCCCATCCAGCTGCTCGCTGCACGTGACCTGGGGCTTGCGGCAGGTACACTTGGCCTGTGAGGCTGCAGCAGCTGCTGCGCTGTCTTTTTGCATGTGCCAGCCACCACCCGCGCATCCACCATGTGTGGCTAAAGGCCGGGTGTGGCTCATGATGTGTGTCCATGGGCTTAGCCAAGCATGCCGGCTGCTGCCAGCGGTGCCTTGCTTGTGCTTGATTGTCAGCTGCTGGCTGCATTTGGTGGCGTGCCCTTGCTGCTGCAAATCATGCTGCTGCTGCGTGCCAGCGCGCCCCAAGTCATGTGCCTTGGCTCGTCCACAGGGTTCCTGATTCCCTGCATCTAGCCCTGAATGGTCAGAATGTTGTTAAGGCCGTGTTCTGTGCTGTGGCTTTCTGCAGGTTATGTGCTGAAGGACCCCACCAAGTATGCCAACACAGCCATTGAGCTGGCAGGCGACGAGCTCAGCCCTGCCCAGATGTGCGCGGCGTTCTCAGCCGCACAGGGTGGCATGCCTGTGAAGCATTCCCGGCCGCCCCTGTGGCCCTTCTGGTTGCTGAATCGTGACCTGTGGCGGTGGGTGCTGCATGCTGCGGCGGGGTGATCTATAAGTATGGGGACTGTGCAGTGTGGAGTTTGCATTTCATGTAACCTCACGCCAGCCTGGTTGCAGTGCCTGCAGGTGGCTCAATGTAGCCGTTTTAAAATCCAGACACTCAGTGCACAGTGTGCACCAGCTGCTCGCCGTGCCACACCGCCAGACTCTGCCTGTGCTTGACTCGCACGTACTCTGACTTGGCTTTGGTTGCTGGCTGCTGCAACCGCAGCATTGCCAAGTTTTACTCCGACTCCGGGTACGGCGCGGACGTGGCTGCATGCCGCGCCGCGTTTCCAGGCATGCTGACTTTTGAAGACTTTCTGCGCCTCACACACTGGGGGGATGTCAACCGGACATACGAGCAAGGCATCAGTTTTGCGGGTGCGGTGCCCGCAGGCAGCAAACCATCACCTGCTGCAGCGGTCAAGTCATGAGTGCAGCAGATAGCCGGATGTTATGAACCTGCGGGGCAGTAAAGCAGGATGAATACCTATTATGTAGTTTCAGGGACTGGTTCAGTTGTTTGGCCTGATTTGTGTGGGCCAGCGTGTGTTTTACAAGCTGTGGTGTCTTACCAGGCACATACCACCACGGTACCAGCAATTTTGTGTTGGATAGCTGCTTTTGACGTACAGCGCCAGCAAGGTGTTGCTGGCTGGGTGTACCAAGACAATTGGAGGAACTCAAAAATATGTAGACAAATCGTCTCAACAAACACCAGGTTAAGCTGCGAGAGGTATGGATGCATACAGCTCGCTCCTGTTGTGGCTGGCACGGCTTGAATACTGAAGGTTTACACATGTTTTTAGTTCATTGCGTTGAATGCGCCGCGCACTGAAATACACATCCCTTTGCCGCCAACCGAATACCTACCCGGAACATTGTCCTGGGTCAGGACAGAACAGAACAGGACAGAACAGAACACGTCTCAGCTGTGCAAGGGAATGGCCACACCATCATGCACTCGCATCTCCAAGGTACAGCTCACAGGACCCTCTGCCAACCCCCTGTCATGATCATCGACTGTCCGTGCACCAGTACCTAGAGACAGACCAGTTCCCACCCAGGTTTTCATGAGCCTTCATAAGCCGCCTGGCAGTTGTAACCCTACGTGATGTGTGCAAGCACAGCGTGTGATGTGCCACCCAATGTATACACCCCCACAAGGCAATGCGCGCGCTCGAAGACTTGGGGCCTGTGGCTGACCACAATGTACTGCCCGCCCACTGTGCTGCTGCCTGCGTGACTGCCAATTGAGGTGTCTGCCGCCGCTGCAGCTGTATGTTTGGCAGCACCGCCTGGACCGTCGGTCCTTTCTGCGCTGTTAGGCACACCGCCTTGCGCGATGTATTGCGCGACACGGCCTGCGAGTGCAGGGAACAGCACCCAGGCACACATCACCAAACAAAGCAGCATGCAAAGACCAACATCAACAAGCAGGCAAAGTGATGAGCAGGGCTTTACAATGGAAGCGCATGGCAGAGTCCTCAGGGGTGGCTCAATACAGTTGATATCCTAACTCACTTGCAGCACTGGAGTCCAGGGCGCAATCGACCTCATCCTGTGCAAACATTCAGCAAAGCCGAAGGTCAAGACATGTCGGCTTTGACACTCACATGGGCAAGCTGCAGACCAGCATGAAGTACAGCAGTATGTCACAATCCCGCACTCCGGTGAGCAGCTGCAGCCACTCACAAATACGTAAAAGGGTGACGGCTGTGCAGCCTGCAGTGCGAATGACAGTGCGAGGCAAGCCAGTGCCTGCTGACCACCACTCAGAGCCGTGAACACGCGCCAGCGATGCGCATCAGGCCTGTGGGCATGTGAGGTGAGTCAGCCAGAGGCACGCCCAAGTATGAGGGGACCACAATAACATTTGAGTCAGCCGAGGGCACACTGCAGGATGCATGGCTGGCAAGGGAATGCGTGGCTATAACCGGTCAAGCACATATCAATGATATCATGCAGGCGCCATGGACGCCACCGTGGCCTTACCTGATGTTGAGCGTGATGCCGTGCACAAACAGCAGGCGGCGGTCCATCGTGTAGCTGAGTTGCGCATCACCCTGGTTGCCTGCAAATGAGATGTTGCAAGCATGATGCGGCCGGTGACTGGCTATCCAAGGCCGCAGGCTGATTGCGCACCCATCAACAGCACGCCCCAGCTGCAGGATAAAACCAAATCAAACCAGCATAACCAACATTAAACCAAACATGGACCTGCAAGCAATAATCCACGCAGGGCAAGGGCCTGGGCCTGTTGGTGGGATCACGGATAACCTACAGGTCCCACTCGCCTGTGAGGAAGCGGTAGACCTGGGAGAATTTGGAGCTCACAGTGGCCAGTGTGCCCTCCAGTACAGTGTACCGCTCTTGCAGCAGTGCTTCACGGGAGGCCTCCAGGTGGGAGATGTGTGTGCCCAGGTCTGACAGACGGCCTTTGAGGGCCAGGCACTGGCGGGCAGCAGCCAAGTCCTCCTACGAGTGTCGAACAAGCCCATGTTCATGGTGGTGGTGGCATGAGTGACGCTGTTTTACACTGCAGACTGCCCCTCGCGGACTGCCTATGTACACTTGTACCGTTGTGACCAGCTGCATGGGGCAGCGGCTGAGCACAGCAGGGCTCTGGCTCTGGTTGGATGGCAACCGCCAGGGCGCGACAGCAGTGGCAGCGCAGCAGAGCAAGACAGTGTATGTATCTGCTGGTGTGCTTTGGTTGGAGCCGCACCTCAAGGACTACCGCATCAATAGTTGCCCGCTCCTTTGCCAGACGCGCCTCCTCCACTGCCAGGGCTCGCAGCTCCCTAACCACTTGCTCTGCAGGCACCAAAGCCCTATCCTTTGCCCTGCCCCTTGGCCTGCCTGTGTTGGCAGCAGCATATCCTACTGCCCCAGGACGTCCCCTCTTGCCGTCTGCCGCACCAGCACCTGTGCCTGCGCCCTGCTTGCTCCTCTTGAGTGGGTCCCCAGGGGCTTCTGAGAGCCTGGCTCTGCTTCGGGTCGCGCGCGACACACAGCTGGTCTGGGGGCCTTCATCAGATGCGTTGCCGGAGGCCTCCGCCTCCTCATCTCCCTTGCCTGAGGCAATGTGCTCATCACTGCTCTCCTCTTTGGCTGAGTCATCACCGCCCCCCTCACTGCCGCTGGAAGACGAATGGATCACCCGCCTGCGAATCCCACGTCGATCGCCTGTGCTGGTACCGACACCATGCCCTGCTGCCGCTACACTGCCCTTGGAGGATCTGAGCCCCTTCCTGCCGCCAGCTTGCTTGGAGACCTCGCTGGCTGTTGCATGGACCACGCCTGCTGCTGCTGTGCTGCTGGGGGCCCCTACAGAAGCGGCAGCTTTGGACCGGAATAGTGTGGCAGCAGGGGCCGCCATGGCGTCCACCTCAATCCCTACATCGTTCACACCAGGCGCACCTGTGCCCTGGTTTGATGTGGTGTGGCCTACCTGCCCAGCTGCAGCCAGCTCTGGCACGAGCAGCTGCAAGGCATGTTCATGATTTGTCAGCTGGCTGCGCAGGAATATGAGCCGCTGTTGTGCGCTCTGTTGCTCGCTGCGGGCCGCTGTAGCCGCTGCCTGTGCTGCATCCAGTGCTGATGTGGCGGCCTCCACCTTCTTCCTGCAGTTCACAACAGCATGGCAAGGTGCAGTCCTGATCGTACAGCTGCTGGCTTTCACGCATGGTAGCCGTACATGTGCTTGCCCTATTGACGCAACCTATGCGCACAACAACCGCTGCCAACCACCTGTACTGTCAATTGACAGCCACTGTACGTTGGCGCACCAGTGCAGTGTTCTACTGCCGTGTGTGGTTTGCCAACCGCAGCAAGGAAGCATTTCAGCCCAACGCTCACCCCAGGGCACTCTCATGCTTGGCTTCTTCCTCCACTGCCTGATGCAGCTCTGCCAGCTTCACCTCCCCCTCTGCCAGCTGCTGCTTAGCTGCCTGCAGCTGCTGCTTCACTTCCTTCAGCCGGGCTGCATGGCCCTGGCTGCGCAGCCCTGACAGCTCTTTCTCCAGCTGCATCTGCACTGCTGCTGCGCGGTCGGCAGCAGCCTTGCAGTGACGCACGGCCTCTGCAGCCTGCACGATCACAGGCGGCAGTAGGTGTGGGTGCACAGAAAGTTCCAAACATGCAAGGGACAAGTGATGCACTGGTTTCTTTCTCGTTTGAGCAAATCCTCACCAGCATGTCACAGGGCCTCGTTCTACATGGCACAAACGCAGGGCCTCCACAGTCCTGGCGGAGAGCAAGCACTGTAAGAGCTCACCTTCTGCTTGTTGGTCTTGAGCTCTTCTGATTTGCGAGCAGCTTCCTTCAGCTGTGTCCGCAGAGCATCAGCCGGATTAGCCTGGTTGGACACCGATGCCTGCGCTGCCTTCAGCTGCGACTGCAGCTGGTCACAAATGATCTGAGCTGCCTGCACCTTTTGATCCAGGTCCGCCTCGTCTGCGCGTGCTGCTGCCACTGCCGCCTGGGCTACTGGAAGCTGCGACTGTGCCCTTGTACGGGCTGCCTCACCTGCCTGCTGGGCAGCTGCAAGCTTGGAGAGTGTGCTGGCAACAGCCCTGCCCTGACCGGCCAGCTTGCCCTGAGCCTGTTTTAGCTCTGCCTGTGCCTGCCGGTGCTGCCGCTGCATGTCTGCCACCTGTGCTTGCAGTTGTGTGCTCTTGGTCTGCAGTGCAGCCAGGCGGTCAGCTGCATCCTTCACAGCCGCCTGGTGGGCTGCAGCAACCTCGTCAATGGCTTGATCTGGTGCAGGTCCACGAGCAGTGCGACCACGTCCACCCATACCTGACCGGCTGCCACCCTGTACCTTTTTCTCTTGGTGTTCAGAGTAGGAGGGCGCCACAGGCTCAGGCCCCAGATCATAGGGGCCAGGCAGGTACCCTGAGCTTGTGGTTGGACCGGCTTGAGTCCCCTGCCCCCTGTTAATGGCTGGCTGCCTGCTCACACGAGCCACGATCTCCCCATCTGCTTTGAAAACCTCACCTGAGCGGGTGACCAGGCTGAGCCTGCGTACTGCTGCTCCACCTGCCTGGCGGGGACCTGTGCTGGCCTGCAGAACAGCCAGTGCCACATCACGTGTATCACACATGTACCAGTCAGACGTGATGCTGTCGAGCAGGGGGCCGACCTCAGGCATGTGTTCAGCAGGTGAGATGAGTGATCGCAGAGGTATGAGCACAGCACCCGTGCTCTTGGACAGTGCGTCTGCGGCTGCTCGACTTGTGTTGGCAGCCTGTGGGTTGCTGCGAAGCTCCGAAAGGACACGGCATGTGACTAATCCCACACGCTGGGATGTGAAGTGTGCGACCACAGCCAATGCAGTAGACCGCTCTGACACCACCACCCACGAGCCCAGGTTTGCGATCTGTGCCAGGGCTGCATTGACTGGCTGGCAGAAGGCAGGATCCGTGACAACAACCACTGAGTGCAGCCTGCCTAGGAAGCGGCCTGCAAGTAGCCCTGACTGGTTCTGCTGCCAGAGGTCCGCCACAGCCCGGTCAAATGGAGTCAAACCTCGTGAGGTGGAGGGGAGCCCCTCAAACAGGTCGAGTGCTGCAGCTGGGCCTTGCTCTGTCCCTGCTTCAGCTTGTGGTCCCATGCTGAGAAGCTCCTTATGCATGGCTGCAGCGATCTGGACCTGCACCTGGCACTCGACATGCTCCTTGTGGGATTTCTCTCCTGCAATGGCTGCCTCCGAGCATGCAGCCTCCAGCCTCTGAACTTCTGCCTCCAGCTTTGACCTCACCTCCTGCTGCTGACGGAGCTGCTCCTGCAACTTGACCACTGCAGCGTCCGGGCCTGATATGGTGGCATGCAGCATCCGCATGTGGGCCTGCGCCTGCTCAGATGTCTGCTTCTTAGCTTCCAGCTGCTGCTGCAGTTCATTGAGGGAGCCTTGAGCAGCATGGAGCGATGCCTGCACACCTTGGACAGCTGGAGGCTGCAGCAGATCCATGCGGGCCAGTTCTTGCTTCAGGTGCTTGACCTGTTGCTGCAGCTGCTTCAAGCCTTGTGCCTGCGCATCCAAAGCCTTTTGTGCCTCTTCCAGCTGCTTCTGCCGCTCCTGAGCTTCGCCTGTGGCTGCAGAAGAGGATTTGACAAGCTTCTTTGCCCTCTTCTCTGCGCTGATGCACTCAGCCTCTTGAGCCTGCAGCTTGGCAGTCTCTGACGAGAGGCGCTCCAGCTGCGCACAGAAGATGGCATCAGAGTGCAAACCAGCTTCAGGGCATATTGATGGTGATGCCCGTGGTGCTGCATATCAGATATGAGTCTCTAGGGGCCCAAGACTGTAATGATGCACTATACAATGCAATGACTACGTTCTAATCCCTTCAAGCCAACGTGCAGGCCTGCGCACCTGGTCACGTGTCTCTTGCACTGTGCGCCGGCTGGACTCCAAAAGAGCGTGTGCAGCCGCATGCTCCTTCTGTGCAGCCTTGTGCTGCGCCTGCTTGATCTTGACTGCTGCACTGAGCTCATCCAAGGCCGCCCCTGCCAGACCTGCGTGCTGCTCAGCCTCCATCACCTTGAAGCTGAATGATCTGCAGGCTGACTTGAGCAGCGCCAGCTTGCTTGCTTGCATGGCTTCAAACTCTCCACAGTAGATCCGCCACCTCTTCACATCTGGCGCCAGCTGCTGCCGCCGCGTCAGCAGCCTGCAGCGCTAAAAGGTACAAGGCTGCAGTCATCGCAGCACATGCCTATGGTGCCGGCTGATACGAGTAGGTGCAACTACATCCAAACAGCCCAGGCAGCACGCAGCATGCACGTCCTTTGGCCCCTGCATTAGTAGCCCATTGTACCAGTAGCCCAGCGCCTCACCGATCCATCTCATCCTGCAGCTGCCCCAGCTCTTGGTTCAGGGACCGCAGCTGCGCATCAGCCCCATCGATGGCTTCCGCCAGGTGGGAGCTGCCCAGCAGCACTTCGATGTGGTTCACCTGAGACCCCAACCAGGCATGCACCTTGTTGGATCAGCTGAAAGCAGGAAAAGAGATCCTGTAAGTAAGCACATCGAAGCCCCATGCCAGTGGCCGCAACCTATGGACAGTTATACACACCTCATAACTTGGCACAGAGATGAAACCCACCAGGGCTACTGGGTCAGCCACAGCCACAGCCTGGCGTGATTGTGCCACGATGTAACGGTCCACCACCTTTGTGTTGATGCCCAGCGGCAGCAGCAAGTGATGCAGGTCCTCCTGCAAACCGCCACCCCATGCTCATGAATGTGGATCAAAGCAAAATGGCATTGCAGCAATTGCTATCCCAACAGAGCAAGCCCCAATGTCCATGTGTCGTGCTGCCACAGGCAACCCCTTTCATCTTGCCCAGCCCGCACCTGAGACATATGACTCCAGCTGCCTTCAGCAGCTTCTGCTCCTGCCCCACACTGCATGACGTGCGTCTCGCTGCGAGCGCCTGGGAAGAGCAGCCGCCTCCTGATGAACAGCATCTGGGGTGTACGTGGTGCGCCATCAGCAGCTGCCCCATCAAGTATCCCCTGGGGCTGCAGCTGCAGCTTGATGGTGACCTGGGTAACAAGGACACAAGCAAGCAGAACAACATTAGCAGGCCTGGCCCCTGGCATGCTCCCATGGGTGTTGTGTGAGACATCAGATGTTGGGGTGCCCATACTGCGCAATCTTGCACAGGGCCAGATCATGCATGGCAGCATGAGACCTGCATGCCCCCAGGCAGCAAAAGTGCTCTAGACATCAGACACAAGGGGCGCTGTCTCAAGCAGGGTTAGATCATGCATGCCAACATTCAAATGTATGCGCTCGCCCACCTCTGACAAGGGGCCAGGTACAGAGGTGCCCCTTGAAGCGACATCCTGGTTCACCAGCGACATCAGATTCGAACAGCGCAGCATGCGCTTGCTGCCCCCAAGAACAAATGCAACTGCCTCACACTGCGCACGCAGCAGGGGTGGGCAGGCACCACACCACACAAACGTCAGCAGAACATGTGCATGGCACACGCATGGCTGTCCAAAGCATGCATGCTTACCAAAACGCTCTTGCCACAACCATTGGGCCCCACAATGCACGTGAAGCCTGTGTGCATGCCATCTAACTGGACATCGCCTCCAAAGCACTTGAAGCCCTTGACATGAAGGCCTGCAAGCTTGATAGTTGGAGCCATGCTGCACTAACAGTAGCACTTGGCATTGCACCGGAGATGTGTGCAGGATCTCAATTGCTTCAAGTCCATGTGAGGGGGCCAGGTATGATGACACGGAAAGAGTGAGGTGGCATGTTGGCGACATGCTTTACAACACTTGGCCACAACTCTTCATGAAGCCTTCTCAGCCCAATGAAAGCCGGAAAGTCAAACCCATCCCATCACATGCCCAATCCACTGTAAAGCCAAACCACATGCATTCACCTTCTGCCATCAGTGATCTGGGATCAGACCTGACACAGGCAAAAAATAACAAATGATTGAGCTGAGTGTCCAGGCGCGGCGCGCAATAATACACAGGGCCTGGGCATACCACCACACAAGAATCAAAGATGCACGGGTCAAAACAACGGGCGGTAGGGCCGGGGGTAATCCTCCGATACGACTAATGCCTGTACAAAGAGCGGCAGCAACATAAGCATGGCGATGAGAGTATACTCTTCACTCTTAATCTACACGGTGCAGCCCGATCTTCCCGTTGCTCAGCTCAGCATGCATACACACAGCGCCAAGGGCCAAACTCCCGGCAGGCACACAAACGTCCTGGTCGTCCACCCGGCTTGAATCACACAAAGTTAATGACCAGCGGTCCGCTAAGCCCAGCCCCAATGCAATCTGGGAGCCCACCAGCAGCCCACGAGCACCAGACCAGCAGTTCCAGCCGCCCAAAGCAAGAGCCCACCTGCAACTGGCCAGCGCAGCAGGGCGTGGCCACCCCCCACCCCACCCCCACTTGCTGTTGCGAGATCAGGACCCCACACTGCGAGATCAGAGGGACCTTCACTTGCCCATGCTGATATAGTCAATGGGGTCCTGGGACCCCAGTGTCTTGGACACGAGGTCGTTCTCTGCGTTGACCGCATCAGACGCGGCGCGGATCAGGTCCTCATCATGCTCGTACGCAGCAGCGGGGTCAATTGTGACAAATGATTCGCTGGGCCTGAAGGCCCTGTTGGTGTCGTCGCCGCTGGTCACACCACGCAGCACCTCACTCGCCATGAGGTCCTCCTCGGCACTGGCCGTGGATGCATGCATGTGGTCCACCAGGCCCACCCCTCCACGGCTGCTGCCATTACCACGACCGCTGCCGTAGTTGTTCCCGTTCAGAACAGACGGTGCAGTGAAGCTTGCAGCCATCGCAGGCACCAGTTCGGGGGCTTCCACGCCTGCGGACGGTGCCATGCGGGTAGCCCCGCCCGGGCGCGACACCACAGCGGGCTCAGCAGGTTGCTGCTGGGGCGGCGAGCGTGCCGGGATGGTGCGCAGCTCGCGGCCATCTGATTGCCTGGCGACAAGGGAGTAGTAGATGCCGCGCTGGGCCATGAGCGACGAGTGTGTGCCCTGCTCCACCACCTTGCCCTTATCCATGACCACTGTCATGTCTGCATTGCGCACGGTTGACAGCCGGTGCGCGATGACGACCACCGTGCGCTTGCCCGACACCATTGCTGCATCCAGCGCCGTCTGCACCTGCGCCTCACTCTCCGCATCCAAGGCACTCGTGGCCTCGTCCAAGATCAGCAGGCGCGGGTTGCGCACCAGCGCGCGCGCCAGCGCGATTCGCTGCTTCTGCCCACCGCTCAGCAGCTTGTCGGTTACAGGAGTGTTGTAGCCCTCGGGCAGCGCCATAATGAACTCGTGCGCGTTGGCATCATGAGCGGCTGCCTCAATGTCGGCTTGCGTGGCACTGGGGCAGCCATAGCAAATGTTCTCGCGCACCGTCATGCCAAACAACCGGGGCTCCTGCAGGCATCAGACACACCGCACACATTAACAACACATTTCGAAGCTATCAAGAATCTTGCACATCCTGTCTTGCGGCAGGCAATGCCATGATGGGCGGCAGGCCATGATGGGCGTACGATGCATCCCACAATCACACACATGGTCAGCTCCCCATGTGAACAACATGAGCTCAAGTCAGGCATTGACGCATGTATGGCCATGAGCAAGGGATCCTGGATGACCCCAGCACAGTGCACCATGCAGCAGTAGGACGCAGCAGCAGCAAGGGTGATGGCAGCGTGCGCACCTGGCTGACCACACCAATCAGTGAGCGGAACCAGTTGGCATCCAGAGTGCGCAGGTCATGGCCGTCGATCAAGATCTGGCCCTCATTGGGGTCGTACAGGCGGCCCAGTAGTGCAACCATAGTGGTCTGCAAAATTGAGAGCACCATGCATGTATGTTCAGTAAGCTGCTCCACGTTTGTCCAGGTCAAAGCGATCCCAGCGCATCTCCACATTGACCCCAGGTTGCAAGCAGTGCACTACCCCATGACCCCCCGCACCTTTCCTGAGCCGGACAGCCCAACGAGCGCGATGAGCTTGCCGGGGGGCAGCTTGAGGGAGACACCAGACAACGCAGAACTGTTGGGTCGCGTGGGGTACCTGAACGTCACGTCCTTGAACTCAATGTTGCCCACCAAGTCTGTGAGCTGCATACCACCTGCCACCTGGTCAGCTGGGGGCGCGGCCAGCAAATCCAGCACCCGCTCACTGGCGCCCACAGCCTCCATGACCTCCACCACCTCATCACACGCGCTGAGTGACGCATAGGTCACGAATTCAACGTAGAAGATGAAGCTAGTCAGCGCTTCTGCAGTGATTGTGCCCTTGAGCACACCCACGCAGCCCAGCGCCAGCGCAACGACTTTTGTCATGTAGCATGTGATGTAGCCGGACGCCACAAACATGCCGTAGCCCGTGGCCTGGCGCAGGCCCACGTTGTACAGGCGCCTGCGAGGCAGCAGGGTTGACCACCAACCTTATCACCAGCCCCCCGCATGTGTGCAATATATAGTGCTGCACAATATGGTGCTGCCAGTAGGAAAGGTCCATCCCTCACAGCTTGCTGCACCCAATAACTCACTGCAGCCAGCTTTTGTAGCGTGCCTCCTCATGCGCCTCTGTGCCGAACGTGCGTACGACGCGTGACAGTGATAGAACCTCCTCCGCTACATTGTTGCCCGCAGCCAGCGTGTCCTGGTACGCTTTCTGAGTGCGCCGTGCGACCTCACCATACACCAGTGTGATGGCCCACAGCATCGCACACACCACAAGTGTGGCGGCACACATCTCAGGAGACAGCACAGCCAGGTACACCACACCACCTGCAGCCACAAGAGAGTCACGTTTGCATCACATGCCAATGAAGCTACGGACAGCATGTGCCCAGAACCTTGCACACGATCAACCTCTCCAAGCAAGAAGCAACAAAATGCTCTATTGGCCACCAAGACTTACCGATTGCCTGCAGCATGTTGCGGAATGCGATGTTCAGATTGGTCGCCACACATTTGGTCACAGCCTGGCAGTCCGACTCTGCAACCACAACACCATACACACAGGCACACACAACTTAGCTTGAGCTTTTTCACGGCGGGCACAATCAACAATACAGAAAAGCAAATGCAGTATGCATGGGCGAACGCAACTTACGCAGCCTGCTTGTCAGGTTGCCCACTTCAGAGCCATCGAAGAATGCGGCCTCCCGGCGCACGAGGTTGGCAAACAGCTGTGTCCTGCGCAACCAACAACAGGGTGGTTTGATCAGAGCAAGATGCCAAACATCCAGTGCCTACCTCATAATGCATCAGCAGTGTCACCCTCTTTCATTCAGCCTTGAGAGAGTCAAACCCAAGCAGCAAGAGCATGTGCCGCACCTCAGACGCATCGTCATGCGGTTATTTAAGACTGAGAAACAATAGCCACGGAATGCGCTCATGAAGCCATAGAATACAATGAGGGCCTGCATGCAGCATAGTGGTCATACAGTTAAAGATGGTTAGTTGAGCCTGTCCTGGCTCCTCAACCAATGCATCGCTAGCATCCACATACACCACAGCATCAGGAGCCTAGGGGACTCACTGTGAGCAGCTCTAGCGTTCCCTTGAAGGCTGCGTTCGTGGCCCCAGCATTTGCCGCTGAGAAGATGGCCTTGGTGCAGTAGTGAGGAATAGCCAGCTCGCTCAGCGCAGCCGCCACCTGAATCAAGGGCGACCAGCCCGATGCAGGCCCCACGAGGATGAGACATAACTCCGTACTTCCTGTACATTTAGAGCGATTGCGGCTCACATGCAGCAGCGTGGCACTGGGGCCCATGCAAGTGTGCCAATCAGCACCGCCATGGCCAGCCAGGCAGCTGCGCTGCTGTCAGACACAGCCTACAATCATGATGGCTGGCGTCCCTTACATGGCCAAGCACCAGCAGCACAGAACTGTTGTGCCCCACATGCGTGTGGTCTCGTGCGCATGCGCGCCCAGGCATGCATGCACGCATGCGTGCGATGGAAAAGGCCCCTTTGCCCCACCATGAAGATGCACGCGAACGTGACCAGGACCTTGTCGGGCGCGATCAATTGAGCAAGACGCGCCACTAGTGGGAGAAGCTTTTTTGTGTTTAGTTGGGCCTCCCCCTCTGCATCCTTTTGGGGCACGACCAGCTTCTCGACCGACCACCAGTCGCACCAGCGTTGCCACAGGTTTGATTGGGGTTTTTCACTGGGTGGCGGGGACTCGGACGCGGTGCTCACGGACGCTGCTGCTGCCAAGCACACCTGAGGCCGCCTGCTGGCCCGAATGGTATGGCAGCGCGCTGGCACATTGCGTATATAGTTGACCTGACGCACGGGTATCGAACACCTTTGTTGCATGCCCTGGAACGAGTAACGCTTCATGTTGCCAGGTTTTGCTTGTTCCCATACGGCTTGCAATTTCAACAGCAGGATTTCGGCGTTGCGGCACGCGAGAGCGAACTTGAACGGCAAAACACTGACGTGAAGAGTGGTTTTCTGCACCGTGCTTTGCTTGAGAAGCTGCTGTAGCAGTTCAACAGCAACAACATATAGTGCTCTGAGCGCCCGTGTTACGTGATCTGGCCAGGCATCCACACACGCACTGATAGTGCTGCCATTGGCAGCTGATAACAATTTAAATCGATCCAGATGCTCTCTTGATCCATTCGTGTCGCGTCTGGCATAAGGGTTTTGGTTCACGTCCCTCGCGCTTGCTGGACTGATCAACATGGCGAGTGGGCTGTCCAGATGGTTTACCCCTGCTATGTGGCCTGGAGAATCACGAGTAGCTGACTGGCATCTCCCCTGATCGGCGCTCCACGCTGCGCAGAAGAGCTTTCTGGGGCTTGTGCAGAGCGCACCCTTCCGGGTGGATATCGAGTACAAGGACGCCCAGGGACGCCCATACAAGAACACCACCACCATCAAGAGCAAAAAGGATGTCTCTGAGGAGGTGCCGGTGTATTCAAACAAGGACAGCGTGATGGGAGAGGTGTGTGGATCGCAAAGACAGAGGCACAGGCACACGCATGCGCGCACCATGCGAGGCGTCTGCACAAGCACATTATGCGTTGGGGGCGCCTTGGTCCGTTCACATCGTGCTAAGGCAAACTTTGCTGGTTCTGCAAATAATGTGGCACATCCTGATGGCACCCACGTAACCTACATTGAATTTGCTTCCGTCACAAATCAGCTCACAACGGGCTTGGATTGAAGTGCCATGCTGACACCGCCAATTCACAGCTGCACCGCATGCCTCTTGCAATCAACAGATTCGCGTCACGCCCATGAGTATCAAGAAGCTGGAGCATCAGGGTATCAAAATCCAGCTGCTGGGGCAAATTGAGCTGGCATCCGAGCGTGGCGTCGCACACGAGTTTGTCAGCTTAGGTGCGTGCGACAGACGGGTGCCACGCACTGAACAACAGGGATGGCTGAGTGGACGCACCTGGTGTGCCTGGCTGTTTGTTTGCTTCATCCCGCACACCAGGGGAAGGGGGGGGGGGGGCCGGGGGGGTTGGGGTGCGGGGG
>BDCZ01000062.1:147991-195478 GCA_001662365.1 Chlamydomonas applanata
CACGACCAGTTGAAGTGTGATGAAGAGGTATTGTGTACGTGTTGACGCAGTGCGGGAGCTGGCAGCCCCAGGTGACCTCAGCGCGTCCCGCACCTTCCCCTTTGAGTTTCGGAACGTGGAGATGCAGTACGACTCATACCGGGGCCAGGCGGTAGGTGCCGATGCCTTTCTGCTCTCACAGCACAGCCTGCTCAGCTGGGAGCTGCGCAGGGCCCGACAAGAGCTGTCTTTGGGTTGCAATTTCCGTAGCCCTTGGATAGGGCAGTCCGAACCCAGAATCATCACACAATCCTGCTTCGTTGTGTACCCCATGGGGTGGGCAGTTGGGGCATGGGTTTGCATGGGCACAGCTCCCAAACCCCGGCTCCTGCCAGCCTGC
The DNA here is from genome assembly GCA_001662365.1 of Chlamydomonas applanata. NCBI lineage: Eukaryota > Viridiplantae > Chlorophyta > Chlorophyceae > Chlamydomonadales > Chlamydomonadaceae > Chlamydomonas > Chlamydomonas applanata. Next base: position 148,371 of record BDCZ01000062.1, read on the forward strand.
GCGCCCGGACTTAAGCTCTCGAGACGTTCGACTCGCGCGGCAAGAATAGTCTGGGCTGGCAGGAGCCGGGGTTTGGGCGGGCCAGCCGCAGGGGCGTAACTGCCCAACCAACTTATAGGTCTGGCTGCAGGCAGGGGGCACGTGAGCGCGCCCAATTGGACAGGGACAAGCTCGACACTATGCTGCATATCATGCACCCAGGCTTGCGCCTGGGGCCTGGGAAGATCATGTCAAGGTCGCGTCGATTGGACTTCCATAGCACGGGTCGACCAGGGCACAATTTTACGATGTGGGCAGCTACTACAGGTTATACAAGGCGCGCGGACAGCGTTCCGGCCTGAGAAAAAGTTTGTTGGCCAACTACCCCCATGTGCCCCAACTGCCCACCCCATGTGGTTGTGTACATAGCATGTAGAACATGTCGCATGACCTGCATGTGCTGTTGTGGCGGGTGGGCGCCTGCAGGTGCGCTGCCGGTACCTGCTACGTGTGACGGTCACGGGCAAGGGCATGACGCCCGACACCAAGAAGGAATTCAACATCTGGGTCACCAACTACGAGGGGCCATCTGAGGTGGGGCAGCCGATCAAGATGGAGGTGGGCATCGAGGACTGCCTGCACATCGAGTTTGAGTACGACCGCGCGCGGTACCATCTGCGCGATGTCGTAGTCGGCAAAATCTACTTCCTGCTGGTGCGTATGCATTACGGAACTACCCAGGTCTCAGGCAGAGGTGGACCTGAATCAGGTTCAGACTGGGTGGCTCCCCCATTGCCACATGCAGCGTGGGTGCTGTGCGAGGCAGTGTGCCATCTGCCACCAGCTGCATGACAGCCTTGAGTGGCATAATACACTTGGCGGGCTTGTGCCTCCTTCGCTGACACCATGTGTGTTGTGCTGTTCCCATAAATCTCGACCTTTGCAACATGGAACCCCTGAACCTGGCCCTGCCTAAACAGGTGCGCATTAAGCTGAAGCACATGGAGATTGAAATCCGGCGCAAGGAGACAGTGGGGGCAGGCAGCGATGCACGCAGCGACAGCGAGACACTTGCCAAGTACGAAATCATGGACGGTGCACCAGTTCGCGGCGAGAGCGTCCCTATCCGGTATGTCTGGCTCTGCAGGCTAGTTGAGTGGAGCATGTGCAGGTGCCAGCAGCTGCACTCGAGCTCTTGTAGAAGATGTATGCGTTTTACTGATTTGCTAGCCAATTCTACACAACTGAGCGAACGCATGCTGCTGCGGGGTTCTGCATGGCATAGCTGCTTGGGGCACAAATGTCCGATCAGTGCTGTGAGGGTGGTGCGTGCTTTTCCCTGCCGTCTTCTGACAAGGCATGTGCATTTTCATGCATGGTGGATGGTGCAGGCTGTACCTGTCGCCATACGACCTGTCGCCCAGTTACAAGGACGTGCACAACAAGTACAGCGTGCGCTACTACCTGAACCTAGTGCTGGTAGACGAGGAGGACCGCAGGTAGGCAGTACATGTGTCGTACACATTGCACAGTACGCATTGTGTACGACATGCCTCCTGTGGACATGGCCCGCTGAGAACGTATCATGCTGTGCCCAAGGCTGCCCAGGTTCCATAATCCCTCATACCCGGTCGCATGGGGTATCTGTGCCCGCTTGACAGGTACTTCAAGCAGCAGGAGATTACATTGTACCGCAAGGCAGAGGACACGCCTGACGAGGTGGCAGCCGCAGCGGCGCTGGGACCGCCCAAGCTGGGGAGCAGCACGCCGGTGATTGCACCGATCACCATGGGGGCCAGCGCAGCTGCAGCGCCCAGTGGCCCTGCAACTCCAGCGCTGGGTCAAGGGGGGAGCAGTGGCGCCAACGGGGACGTTGTTGGTACCAGTAGCAGCATTGCTGCACCTGCTCCACCAGCGCCAGCACCTACCGCACCGCTGGTTGCTTCCCCCCTCAGTGCAGCACCCCTTCCACCAGCCTATGAGGCAGCCGTGACTGCGCCAGCCCCACCTGCGCCTGCGGCTGTGCCCACGCCTGCACCAGTGCCCATGCCTGCGCCAGCGCCAGTACCTGCGCCTGTGCCTGCACCTGCGCCTGTGCCTGCACCTGCGCCGGTACCTGCGCCTGCGCCGGAGCCTACGCCAGCCCCCGCTCCAGTACTCGCAGTGGCGTCCCCTCTTGAGCCTCCTGCTGTTAGTGATATACCTGTCACCGCTCCAGTGGCCAAAGAGCCGGCCAAGAGTGAAGATGAGCTGGTCCCACTGTCGTTTGGTGATGCAGATGGGGATGTAGATGGAGGCGTGCTGTAAGGTACCAGTGTGCTGATGTTGGCGGTTGCGCATTTGGAGACTGTGAGGATGCCGGACGGATTCCTGGTTTTACCGTGCATGGCCTATGAGAGGCCCGCCGTTGTAAATGCACTGCTGCTGTTACATGACAACGCAGCTTGCAATTCTACGCTGCCGCACCTGTCTTGTGCCTTCCTACACTACTGCCAGCACCTTTCAAGAACAAATTACGCGCTGCGTGTGATGCCATGACCCAGACAGTTTGCAAATTTTGCACAGCCTGTGCTGTGCCACAGCGCCAAGCTCATATCTGCTTGGGTATTGTCTTCGCCAGAAGTTCCTGTGCATGATCAAAACAAACATGGTCTAAAGCCTGCTGAAGACATCGAATTGGAATTATGAGGCCACCTGCACAATCGCTGCAACAGTACCTTGATCAAATCCTCTCTCAGAGAGGAGCGCACTCGGTTCCATATGCAGATAGTGTTAAGTGGGTCGTGAGGGATCACCTTACGGAGCTCCAGAAGGTGGGTTTGGTCTGTATTTTCAGCACCTGCTATGTAGCTGCAGGAGTCAAGTTGGGACCACCTGGGACGATGCGCAGGTGTTCCCGTCCCTGGCGATCAAGCTCAGCGAGTTCCATGCGAACGACGGCAGGTGCGCTGCAGCCTGGCTTGTGCCCAATGCGCAGCTGGGGTTTGGGTCCAGTGTCATGGAACATGTTTGGAGCCTAAAGCCTGCACAGCTTGGTCAGTATCTGGCACCAAAAGCAGTATGGAGCGCAGCGAACATGTACGCATGGTGCATGTAAGGCCATGCTTCATGGCGTTGCCACATGCAGGCTACTGCACCTGCTGAAGGCAGATGGCACTATCCCCATCCACTACCAGGGCAACAAATACAACATACCAGTGGTGATCTGGCTGCCAGAGCGCTATCCGTACGATGCGCCGCTGCCCTATGTTGTGCCCACGCCCAACATGGTCATCAAGGCAGGGCACCAGCTGGTGGACCGGAATGGCCAGGTCAGCACGCCAGGCGTGCGCTCCTGGACGTTCCCCAACTCCAACCTGGTTGACCTAACACTGGAGATGTCACGCGTGTTCGGCACAGACCCACCCCTGTATTCGCAGCCAGGCGCGCCTGGGGGTGGCAGCGCGAGCGCTAACGGCGATGCACGCCCACAGGCCAGTGCTGCGGGCGGTGGCATGCCCGTGACACAGCCCCCACCCGGCTACCCCAACTACTCCTCAGCCAGCGCGGCCGCTGCGGCAGCACAGCAGATGTACGGCGCAGGCGGAGCGCGACCCCCGCCTGCGCAGGGGCCAGTCAGCGGGAACCTGGGCTATGGACCCCCGCCCCCAAACTCTGGCATTGCCCCACCCTCGTTCGCTTCCAATGCATCCTCAGTGTCAGTGCCATCCCCTTATGGACAGCAGGCACAAGGCAATGACGTCAGCTCGCTGGCAGCAGCCAACCCGCTGTGGGGGGCTGCCTTCTCAGAGTACCAGCGCACAAACACGTCCCAAAACACATCCTTCAACTCTAACCCACCCGCCACACCTGCCAGCACCGCCAGCCAGCCATCCTTCACATCAGGCCAGCCAGCCCAAGGAGGCGTGCGCCCTGCTGCATACGCAGGCAGCTCAGCCGCTGCAGCAGCCGCGCTTGCATTTGGCGGTGGCATGCAGCCCCCACCACCCCCTCCGCCCCCACCCCTGTATGGCAACCCCTATGGTTCAAGCTATCCTCAGATGAACAGCCAGTCTGGATACCCAGGGCCTACGGCGCAGCAGCAGCCTCCTCAGCAGCCGCCCCCACCGCCACAGCCGCAGCAGCCACAGGTGTGTTGTGGCAAGGTACATTGCGCTGTTGAATTGAGGCATGTGAAAGACTCGCTGGTGGGCGTGCACATCTTGCTTCTGGGGTCTGGACCTGCTTGCACGGCGCTTACTGGTGAGCTGGATCTGCTTGTTTGCTGCAGGTGCGCAAGGAAGAACTGGAGGCCAACTTCAGGGGCCTGGCCATCGCTGCCCTGAAGCAGCAGCTGGTGGCAGCGAGCAAGTCATACCAGGAGCACGTCAAAGGTGAGTGTGCTGAAAGGCTGCGGCAGTGTGGACAGTTGCATGTATATGTAATGCCCCACGTGCGTTGGGAAGGCTTTATTTGGACAGGTTATATGTGGGTCCGTGATTGCAGCTCTCTGCACAGATTGCACACTGCTCTGTGCTCACCCCAAGTGCGTCCTGCTCGCCTTTACTGCAGAGGAGACCAACACGCTGCTAGAGCAGCAGACTGGACTGAAGCAGCGGCGTGCCCAGCTTGAGGCCGCGGTGGCGGGGCTGAAGCAGGAGCGCGAGGGCACAGAGGGGCTGGTCAAAGAGATGGCGTCAAAGACATCGCAGCTGCAGCTGTGGCTAGAACGCAATGAGCCCAAGGTACTGCTCTGGGAATGGCCATTAGCACTGGCAAGGCAGGGGGGTGCAGCTGGGCGGGCGCAAGCTATCAGGAGCTGCACTGCTCGGGCCTTCGCGTCGTCTGAGAACAGTTCAAGTACTGCCAATGAATGGCCATCGCTCCGCCACTCGTGCGTGCAGGTCGCAGCCATCCAAGCTGCGCAAAAAACAGGCACCGGCATTGATTGGGACCGTGTGGTGCAGCCGGCGGATGAGCTTGCCAAGCAACTGCTCGAGTCCCAGGTGAGGTTGAGCATGGCAGATTCCATCGGCTCTGCTGGCAGTGTGGCTCAAGGCATTTGAAAACCAAGCACACATAGGCTGTGGTGTGGAATTTATACGACAATTGTGCTGCTTGGTGTATCTGATGCAGCACATGATGCAGTGTGGCTGCTGCCGCAACCCTGGGAGCCGGTATCTGATGTCAGTCATGTCTGGCCCCTTTGTGCCTGGGTGCTCTGGCTGCAGGCGCAGGACCTGGCGTATGAGGACACAATCCTGGCCTTGGACAAGGCACTGGCTGCAGGGATATCTGGGCTCACTGTTGATGCCTACTTGCGTCAGGTGCGTGGAAAAGCTCGGTTGGCTGCCTTTGAAACACTGAGGTTCAGATCATGGGACGGGATGCTCAAGCACGGCATACAGAGACGCCATGCTGAGATGCTGAAGTGTCCCGGAGTTAAACGTTGTCAGACGTTGTATACTTGTATTACATGACGCATTGAGGCCGTGTCATTGGTGCACAGAGTGCCAGCTGGCTTTTCTATATGCGCACACGCAGGTGCGTGCGCTGTGCCGCAAACAGTTTTTTGCACGCGCGCTTGGGATCAAGGCAGCGCAGCAGCAGGCGCAGGCTCCGGTGCCCATGCAAGTGCCAGGTGCAGCTCCTGGTGGCCTGGTGTCCAAGCCCTATCCCATGGCGCATGGCGACTCCTGGGTTGGCACAGGCGCCGTCGTCGCCCCCATGCAGGGTGGCCAGCGCCCGCCTGCGCCGCCCAACCTGCTGCTTTGATGATGGAAAGCTCGTGGTTGAGGTGTTGTGGGTGCTTACCTGTTGTTAGCTTAAGCGAGCTATGTAAGGACTGCTGGTACATGAGGATGAGCAGTGGACAGGATTTGCGTTTGACCTCCGCCATTGGCAGGGGTGAGGGGTGTGCATACACAGGATTGTGTAACCACATGAGCCGAGTCAGCATGTCTGCTGGGTGCTGCTGCTGGAGCATGGCATGCGACTGGGGTTGACTGACGCAGCCTCGTCCTTCGGCATCAATGCACGTTCTTCTCTTCATTGAGTTTCAAAAACACACGACGATTTTTGGAACTGTGTTTTGAACGGTTTGTCAGAACATCGCTCCGCAGCACTGTACAGCACGCCAGCAGGCGCTTCTTGTCAGCCCAACACAATGTGTCTTGGCTAGCGAAGGGCATTAAACGCACAGGCAGGGTGACCAGCGCAATGGCGCCCACGCAGCAGGCATTTGCTCACGGCAGCCTCATAAACGGTGTCTAAGGCTGCTACAGAGCACCACACCTTCTAACGGCGCGTGCCAGCAGTTGTTGCAGGAGGCAGTGAGCTGCAGCAGGTGAGGCCGCTATTTGGCAGGGATGCATTTGTACTGACGTGGGGACAAAGCAAGCACTGTATTGCAGGGTTGCTGCTTGCTGGTGCCGTTAGTAGCAAGCATCCCAGCATGTCCTTAGCCCCGCCTGCCGGTTGCTTCCGCAGTCTGGGAGCGACGATGGATGAGGCACGAGCTTTCAAGGCGACCGTCGCCTCCCAGCGCAGGAAGCAGGCAATGACGCGCACCTCCAATCACTGGCCACAGGCTGGTGACTGGACCTCACCGCGGGCAATACAACTGTGCTTCCCAGTGCCATCATCCACCAGGTGCGTTGCGCAGTACGTCTAGCTGGGCAATACAGCCAAACACAGGCGCATGTGAGTTTCTCATGCCTGCACATACACTGGTCGCCCGTTCTCAGCCCGCCTGCAAACCTGGGTTGTTGTGTCCCTGGGTTCCTACCATGCACCTGCTCTGTGAGACTGTGACGCGAGCAGGCACAGGCATGACCGTTTGAGCGCAGAGGTGTGACATGTACTTCGCACCGCATGTGCACAGCATATGTCGTAAAGGGCAGGCCTTCCTCCTTCCTGCTGGTGCTCAGCCTGAGCCTGGAAGAGGCCGCTTTTGCCTCCCGCGCATGCGCAGCCATTCCAATCCAGCCCTTCGTCGTGTTTCGTGCTTTATTTGATGCGGTTCATCGTTGCCAGGCATGAGTCGGCTCACCCCTTTGCAGCTGCATGCCGAGCGGCGCAAACGCGTGATGTGCATGCACACCGTGCGACTCGTGCTGGTGGACCGTTCACATTCTGAGCCCTTGGCGTCCAGGTTGCTGCTGCGTGCAGTGAAGGACGAGCGACCTGGGTGGTACACGCACCATGAGTTCCCTGAGCTGGTCAAGGATGTGGAGTCCGGCAATGTTGACTGAGCAAGCGATGTCGATCGTCAGCTCTTGGACAACTGAGCACAAAGGAACGAGGTGCCGGATTGCTGGCTTCAGCTTGCCTGCTTGCTTATGCACCGCACAGCAGTCCTCTCAGCGAGGATGGAAAAGGGTTCAGAAGGGAACTTACCTTGGAATTCACAGTGGGACCTTAGGTGAGAGACCAGGGACGTCATATTCTTGCAAAGTACCGTAGCCGTCGTCTCTGATATCTAGTACATTAGCTCGCAGGCTCGTCGTTCGCTCTGCCTGCTGTAAAGCGCCACCGATTCAAACCGTGTCCCCCCTGTGCAGCCTTCAATGCTGCTCTCCAAAGGCAAGTGGTCGTGCTCCGCGCGTTCATAACACCAGCGTGGGCATTCATGCCCCAATGTTTCAACGCATACCGCTTTAGGGTTTGTGTTTCAGATCACGACAGGTTGTGGTCGCCAAACACATGTGAGAGTAGCGCATTTGAGAGATGGATATGCCAATGTCGCTGCTGGGCGCCCAGCGCACGTGCCAAGAAGCATGTTCCATGTTGTCAGCATGATGCGGCCCCGTCCGCCTGCTTGCATCAGCATGACGAACTCAAGGCAGCCTCATGGTGTGGCACTGTAATGTGGCAAGGGCAGGGCAGGAAGCCATTGCTCTTGCTCTACTCGCTAATGTCATAAGCAGGCTCTACGATGAAGGCTGCGAGCCCCTGCAGCAGCCCTAAGCATAGCGGCAGCGCGCACGCCCCACACGCTACGCCTGCACGTGCTGGCCCAGGACACACCTCCCCGCAAAGGATGCGCACCATGGCCACACCACCTGATGGCGCAGCTGCTGCCCCGGCCGCTGTGAAGACTGGTGCGCGCATAGTGCATACTGACTGGGCCCTGCTTACTTGGTGTACAGCGCGCACCTGCCATGAACCTGCATGGAAGCTTGGGCTGCGCTAGGCTGCATGCCCATACTATGCGCTAGCCTCAAATGTTCCTACTGCTGCACCAGTAGCTGCCCATCCCCCACCCCGCCCCCTGGTCCCACAGCCTGGGCCACACTTGCGCTCGTGCCCTTCCATGGCCTTGTTCAATAGGACGTCACACATCACATCACATCACATGTGGACATCAGATGCTGGCATGCATCCATGCCCCTGCTGCCACCCTGTGCCCCTGCGCCGCCTCACAGGCACCCAACAGGAGATGCCCTACGGCGTAGAACGTTACTGGCCTGCCATGTTTCCCTGCTTCCACCCCACCACCCTCAAGGGCTTCATCGCACGCATGACATTCTTCACAGAGGGGGGCAAAACATCAACCTCAGACCCTAAGGTGCTCGTAGCTATTGCGGCTGTGCCGTAGCTGCAGTAGCTACCGGCTTCAATTCGTGGCTGCATGTTCATTCCCTCATTCGTTCCCTCATGGATTGCAGTCATGCAAGTCCCTGGCCACATTAATTCTGGAATGGTGTCTGGCTTGAACGTGGTGTGGCACAAAATGTTGCAGCCCGCCTATCTATCCCTCATCATCACCTTTGCATCACACTTCTGTGCTGTGACCTGGGTTGTACTCCAGGTGTGGATCCGGTCGTACCGCATTTCTGATGACGGCCCGTGCTGCCAGACACATGTCAAGGAGTTTGGTGGCGCCCTGCGTGAGTGCGGGTGAAATGGGCGGTGATGGCACATCAGCAGGGGCACAGCACGTCAACATGTTCAAGCGAGCAATGCCCATCGCATGGATGTCGCGGCTGATGAACACGTAGCCTGTCTGTGCTCATACCGTATGCACCGCTGCCTGCACACGCGCAGAGAAGGTGCGCGAGCAGGATGGGTTGCATGAGGTGACATGGCCCTTTTCACGTGCGGAGCACACGGCCTGGGACGGCTTCCACCACCCCTTCCAACCAGAGGTGAGCTGACATCTGCTTGGACTTTCACAGTTTCAGTCGCGGCTGACACCTTGCACACCATCGCACAGCATGGTGCTACGTTTGCATGTGCAGCTGCATCAGGTTTATAGCGATGCACATGAGCCCGCCCAGGGTATGGTGCATGCTTCGGCCATGGCCCAAAGCAGCACCATGCCTGCGCTTGCTTGTGCACCACGACGTTCACCAGCCTCAACGTCCGGCTGCTGGTAATTTGGTGCGTACTCTGCATGCAGTCCACCGCTCTGGGTCTGGTCCCGGGCATCGCCGTGAACTGCACGCTGCAAGTGGCGGGCTGGGGCGCGGACGCCAGGGGCGGGCCTACCAGCACAGAGGCCCATGTGAGTGGGCTGCAGCAGCTGCCTGCCTGTGCACATCGATTAGACAATGGAATGCCATTACGGCATCAGTCTACGGTATGCTTTTCTGGCGCCCAGCACTGCGCTGCTGCATTTGTTCAAAAATGCCAAGCCTCTGCCCTCTAGCTCACCTGCTGCCCCTTGCTCACCACGATGGGCAGGGCAAGCGCATGGGGGCCAGCGCGCTGACTGCCTCCTGGTTCTGCGAGACCTTCTTTTTTGGGGATGCGTCAAAGGTGCGTATGTATTCACTAAAGGCCGGACTGCTCAGCCATCGGCTGCCTAGTAGGCCGAACCGCCCCAGCAGTTACGTGCATAACATGATTAACATGCTGGCATGCTTAAGCGCACTGAGCTTGCATCTTGTTGTCCCTCCTTGCCCAGATTGACCAACATACAACACTTCCATGCCCCCTTGACCTGCTGGGCTCTGCGTTTTTGTTTGATTTGCAGGCCCCACCTACACGCGACGCAGGAAACCGCAGCAGCACCACCTACACCCCCACGCCAAAGACCGGCCCCTGCCGCTCCAGGTGTGCACATCATGTGTGGTGCTGCTTGCGTGAACTGTTGCTGAGGGGTTGTTCTCCCATCCACTTCCATGCCTCATTTGGGCCTGACCGCTGCGGCTGTTTGATCCAATGTGTGAACCCCTGTGCACATGCAGTACCATTGTTGGCTTTGGGCCAGTGCCCCAGACGCACGTCACCAACCGCTTTCACGCGTGGGAGCCGTACCAGGTGGATGTCGACTTGGACAGCAAGATCGACTTGCGCGGGTTGCTGGCAGCCACTGGTCGTGATGCCGTGGCGCCCCTGCCCACCGACACCACGCACTGGCTGCAGCCACTGGGTGCAAACCCACACATGCGCGTGACACAGGTAGGCACTCAATACTCAAATACAGCTGACAGAGAAATGGATTGTCTGCGTCCACCCTCATTCTGGCACTTGACAGAGGATATGAACGGTCCAAGCCCGCTGAATCATCAGTATCCTGATATCTGACTTGCCCCATATGTTCTTCTTCATGCTGCTAGCTTGTGAATTACGATCTGCTGCGTGCCGCTGCCTTCCCAGGTACGAGTTGATTATGCAGGCAAGCAGCTGCTGAACAGCATGGCAGAGGGCGGAGCAGGCGAGGTGGCCGGGCTGTGGCCGTGGGCTGTGGACAAGGTGGAGGTGCCAGCTGGCTTTAACACACACACTTACGACGACGGGTGCGTGCTGCATCTTGCATGAGACAGACCGGGGCCTGGCATAGCGTAATTGCACTCATCAGAGGCTGTTGGCATGCCTCTGGAATGCTGACGGGTGAGCGAGGCAATTCTTTTGGATGATTGGGACCGTTTGCATCAGGCGCCGTGGTGTGGCCCTTGCGCACGATGCGGCAGCTGCCCTGCGACTTCTTAACATGTGTGCAGTGCGTATCTGCTGGCCCCTGTGGAACTGGCGGCCCGACTGCCTTCTAACGATGACATCAACAACGGCTGGGTCATGGAGACAGGTGCGTGTGAGCATTGTGCTCCCCACCTTGTGTTCCACGCTGTTCGTGACATGATCAGGCCTGTCGGGGCCCATTGAGCGCTTGTCTGTGTGTTGCTGCATTTGGCAAAGCGGCGATTGCATCGTCATCAGCTGCTCCTCACACGAGCTCTCACACTGCATCTGGTCTGTAGGGGTGATGGGCACTGGCGGCCGCTGGGTGCGCGTGCGCACGACGTTCGACAGCCAGGGCAAGCTGGTGCTCTGGCGCGTGCTCGAGTACCTAGTGTAAGAGGCACAGGCAATCACCTGTCTGCGTCCATGGCTCAGAGGCACTGCTTGTCGTCTGTCCTAGACCACAGGAACATCAATTGGCCAAGGTGTCCAGGGTTGGTTGGTTAACAAAATGCGAGATTGGCTAGCATGTACCAAGGTTCCAGGATTCTTACCTAGCGCGGGCTGCTATAATTTGACTAATACAGGCATGACGATATCTGCACGTATCTCCCGTACTGCTCTTTCATGGTTTCAAAATCTCTTCTATTGACCATTTCTATGCTGTTTGAGCACGAACGTGTTGCTTTGTAAAGCCGCTGATGTTATGTTACATGATGGTACTGTTCAGCAGTTACTCACAGCATGACGCAATGCGACCTGACAAGATAAACGCGCAAGCAGCACCGCGTTTCAAGCTCGCAGCTGGTTTCTGCGCATTGAACGGAATCATGTTGTCCCGCCGATGTGCCCAACCCAGGCGAGACAGCCGATTGGTTGCCAGGTCCAGGAGCACTTCAAAGCAACTCTCAGTCAAGGCAGCCAAAGCAGCCATAAGCCTGCAGGACCAGGTGGCAGGGACACAGGTCTGGGTTCGCAACGTTCTGGCTATCCAAACTGGGGTCCTAACCCATCTTAACAGCGCCTTTCCAGCCCTGTCGCCTCAGCCCACCAAGCACGCAGCTGATGGCGTGCTGGAGATCACATCTGTTGATGGCCAATCGAGCTTCGTGCTGCGGACCTTCAGCGCCCCACCTGTCATCCCGTGAGTGCACACTGCACATGCGCCACAAATGCCAGCCGCAGCAGCACTATTGGGCTGCCCGCCTCTCCTGGGCACTTGGCCACACAGCACGCTGATCTCTGTAGGCGCTGTGCGGGCATGTTTCACCACCATTCTGCCCATCACCCCGGCATGGGCATGCTGTCACGCATCTGAACATCTGCCTTTGCTTCTCCTGGCTACTGCAGGCATGTGTATCACAGCACTGCAGTCGTGCCCCCAATGGGCCTGATGCTGAACAAAATCAGTGCACATGCCAGCATGGACAAGGGGTGCGTTCAAGGGATGGGGATGGGTATAGTGATGCACGATGTGATATGCTAACTGCTTATGCACGCATGCTAGATGCCACAACATGTGGGCCCTGATAGATGCCACAACATGTGGGCCCATTCATGCACGAACTGCAGTGCACCACACAGGGCGGGCACTAGTCATGGCAGCAGCACTGGGATCCACATGGCACGACCCTGTGGATCCGCCAGCCTGCACTGCTGCAGCTCGTTTGTAGCCTGCATAAAAGTGTGAATGTGCTGCCATCGTGCATGTGCACGTGGCTTTGCTGCAGCACGCCATTTCTTGACATCGAGCTGGCTGGTGGCGAGAGCAACATGCTGGTCGCCGCCATGCTCACGCCACGCCTCAACCCCCTGCAGCACATCGACTACCTGAACAAGTACTGGAAGAGCGTGCCATCAGGTGGATGTCGCTCATATGCTTGCCCTTTACGTTTGCGTTCCCAGTAGCAGCGCTTGTGCTTACAAGTGTGTGCATATCATTCAGGCACGCTGAGCATCCGTCATGTTGGTTGTGCTGGTGCTGAGCAGGCAGTGACGGCTTGAAGACCTTCACTGACACTGAGGCAGGCATGCGTGCAGTCACGCTGCCGTATGCAAGCCAGGCTTTCTTTGCTGACAAAGCAAACGAGATGACAGCTTCTGATGGCGCAGCTGCCGGCAATGGTAATCACCATGCCGACAGTGACAGCGATAGCAGCAACAGGCGGGCGGTGGCTGCGGCAGGCAGTCAGCAGTACACATACCGCCACTTTTACAGCTCCGCGCTGTACTCGCGCATTGCCACTTCCACTGGCCTCACCTTCGTGTTTGATCCGCGTGATCCGGGCGCTGTGGAGCGCGTGCGCGCGGATGTGAGCGCACTGGTGGCGCTGTGGTGCGCGTGGGTTGCGGCAGATGCGGCAGACGCACCTGTGCTGACCGGCCAGGAGCTGCACGAGTGCAAGCAGGTGGGTACCTCGACTGAGGCACATGGATCGCTGCAGGTCACGTGCATGACAAAGTTATGGCTCCATGCCCTGAGCGGAAACACAGCACGGCCAGTCACATCGGGTGACTGTCATCGGCAGGGCTTGCGCAGCCGGCTGCACCCTGTTGTGTTGCGCTGAGCCACTGCTGTGTAATGAAGGCACTGACCTGCACTGACCTGCCTCTGTACTCCCTCCTCCCTCCTACCCCCACACGCAATGCAGCTGACGCGTGAGGTTGCCAACTTCCTGGACCACGACGAGCAGACACAGGGCAGCGTGTTCCTGTTTGGGGCCGATGCAGTGGCGCGCATGAAGGAGACAGTGAGCGGGGTGGCCAGCACCGCGGGCACCCCGTGGTGGGCGGCGTGATGAGCCCGGCTGCTGGACGTAGAAGTGGGGTCGTGGATGTTCTGCATCTTCACCCATTTCTACCATCACGTTTGCACGTCCAGGTCCAGCTAGCTTCCCTCCATGTTACACCTGCCCTGATGAGGGCTTCTCCTATTGTAAGTTGGTCATGCAGAACCAACCATATCCAAAACAACTCATTCCACTCGCATGCGCTTTCCCGCCTAGGCCATGTCAATCCAATGAAACCCCAGCCCAACGACTTCGCAAACCAGGCCCAAGCGAAATCAGCTGCAGTGCCCACATGCGGTTTTCACCAGCCCATGTATTTAGCTCTGCAGCATCACATGCTTGATCCAGCCGCTGCCACCATACCAACCATCATGCAGGCCAAAGGCTGCAGGCATGCACTCAGTGACGCACGATGCATGGGGCTTGAGCCTTGGGCCCACCCTAGCGCCAGTCCCACCATTCCCTGTTGCCTCCCATTGCAGGAACCATGACACACGATCGTGTGACCTGGCAGGGAGTGGGTGGGGCATGGCGCAGAGCACCCGTAAGTTCAAGGCATCATCCATACAATCGTCCTACTCGGTGCCAGGCCGTGCTCAGCCCGGGCACCCAGCCCTTGCTCTCCTGTGCATCCCCACAGCTCAGCGGCCATTCCATGTTGGTATGCGCAAGAGCGTGCGCGCCGTCCACAAGGTGAACTAAAAAAAAACCTGGCTCCGATTTAACGGGCGCCCGTGCATCTGTGCACCAAACCCTGACTGCCCAGCCAAGGGCGAGGCAGGTGGCGCACAGTGCGTGCGGGCACCCTTTAGCCTCAGCCGCCTGTCTGGCACTGGGCACCTGCAAGCAGTGCAAGCAGTGCATTAGTCATCAGCCGTATGTCCACAATGAACATGGCTCCACCCAGCCCGCTGCACACAATCCAAACAAGGGCAGTCCCAGGAGCTGCCAGTCAGTGCTTGTAGACACTCACTCCCACTGCCGCCTTGGATTTTGTCCACGCCGGTAATCCGAGGCCCCTTGCCACCCCCACCACCACCATGGTCGTCCCTCTTCTTGGCGATTGCTGCCTGGTGGCCCTCTGGCGAGATAAGCGTGTTCACGCTGCATGCATGGCATGGTGTTCAGCGCCATGCCTTTCACTGGAATTGCACCTGGGTGGCGTGTGCTATGCAAGGTGCGCATGCCGCTGATGGGATGCCATGCAAGTGGGCGACCATGCACAACCATCCTCTTCTGCCCCAAGACTTACAACACGTTGATCATGTCCAGGAACGCATACAGGAACGCGAGCAGCATGGCCACGATGCCGGTGCGCTGCTCCTGCACCGTGCCTGCAAGGTGTCCCAGGGTGCATTAGGTGACACCAAGACCCTTAACCATACGCACGCGTCAAAGGATGCATATGGGCTCCACGGTTCCTACGGCTCCGCACAGCAGGGTGGCTTGCACCATGAGCAGGCTCAAACAGTCCTGCCAAGCGAGTACCTGACTTGGTGATGTACACCATTCCTCAAGGACCCCCTGGGACTATAGGCTAGCAAGCCCGGGGGCCCAGGCGCACACAACCGAGTGCTCTGCCGCGGCTGGCAAGTACAAACTTGAATCCAAGAGGCTTCAATGCGTAGATGGAATTGCGGTGACGGAATAAATGCGGGGCTCTGCGAAGGTCTCGGAAAACGCCAGTTGTTTCCATCCCAGTGTAATGTGAGGTGAGGACCCGTTCCAATTCAAGCAGAAGCGACCCATTGCGTTCTCATTGTCAATAGCACGACTACAGCAGCAGCTTGCTGCGAGCTTGTAGTCAGGGTAGGTTGATCTTTTCCCCTCCTTCAAATGCACGTACGTAGTGCGGGCGTGTGCTCAACGTCCTACGGCAGCGCCAATGCCAGGCCTGTCCGTCGAGTGGTTAGAGCTGCTCAAGCGAGCCAAGGCGAAGGAACCCCAGGCGAAGTGCAGGTCAAAACACCTGAACCGCCTGCTGCAGCAGGATCGAAAGACGCGCTGTAAGTACTCGTCACATGCACCTGCCTCATCATGTACGCTGCTGCATGCGTGGCATGCGGTCAAGCTGTCAGGCACGGCAACATGCACAACGGGCAGTTGCGGCAAGACACGACGACAACCGCACTCTCGCAGGCTCGCCCGCATTGCCAAGGCCAAGGCGTACAAATCCGGGGGCGCTGCCGCTCCTACAGCACCTGCCGCTGCGCCCCCGCCCACCCCGCCCACCCCACCCCCTGGCGGCCTTCCCCAGCGGCCCGCCACAACAGACTGGGGGGCCATGGCGGCATTCCTGGAGAGCGGGGGCAAGGCGCAGGGTGGGGCCGAAACCAGCTTCCCGCCCGCCCAGCCCGTTCCTGTGGATGCCGCCGAGGCGTCACGGGTTGCCGAGGCAGAGGCGCAGCGCCTGGCACGCTTTGAAGCCGCCAAGAACAAGATGAGTGACGATTACGAGTCACCGGATAAGGAGGTGGTGTCTGTGATCATGGGCGCCACGCAGGCGCCAGGGCGTGGCAGTGCGACTCGTGCCGCGCCCTTCCTGCAGTCTGTGCTGGACGCAGGGTCTGAGCAGAACATGCTGACAGGTGCGCTCCTGCGGGGGGTCGTGGTGCCATGGCCGTGTGCACGGAAAGGTGGAGCGGGGAGGATGCTCACATGGGTGCTGGAGCTGGGGGCGGGGTCACTGTGACAGCATGGCACGTGCTGACCTGTGGCTTGTATTGAGTTGCCCCTTGCATAGCTCTGCTTGCATAGAGTCATTTGCTTATGAGAAGGTGCGCCTGCGCATCTCTAGGCTGGCAGTTAAACCATGGGCAACTCGCTGCGTCCTGCCACCGCACGCTGCAGAGGGACTGGATGCTTCCAGCATGCGGGCGGAGGAGTTCACAGCGGCAAAGGGTAAGCGGCTGCGCGGCATGGGTGTGGAGATCCTCACTGTTGACCCCACATACCGGCCAGATGTTGGCATCACAGATGCAGATGGCAACTTGCTGGATGGGCCAGTGGGTGCCATCACTGCCACCACACGCATCACGGAGGCGGCCGCCACGCTGCTCGGCCGGCAGGTGATGTGGGGGTCGCATGCATGGGCTTGGAGGGCATCCCCCTTGTGTACGGTGCCCTCTGCCCTGCAAATCGTACTACTGGCTGCAGGCATGTGGTGCAAGTTTCAGGACACTGGAGGTTTGTGCTGATGCACATGCCCGCCTCACCTGCTTGCAACCTGGTGTAGGCGCCGGGTGTGCAAGCACCCACAACACCAACAGGGGAGGTCAGCACGGCGGACGGCGGTGCAGCTGATGGCGGGAGCGGAGATGGAGGGGAAGGGGGCACCCAGACGTATGCACCAAAGGTGTCCACATGGGGTGTGTTCCCTCGACCAGCAGACATTTCAGCAGCATACGGTGGCGGTCGCAACCTGAAGCCCGGCCAGGTAGGCCTGGACACTTGGCAGCGTGAGGATTGTGTAATGATGGGTGGAATGTGAAGGCTCCTGGCTGCAAGTTCTGCCGTATTCTCGTTCGGTTTCGCTGCTGTGTGCTTATGGCATTGGAGCCATGGTGTACCCGTGCCCCTGCGCCCTGCCGCTGCGAACCACCTGCACCCCTCCCCACCATTTGAACCCCGCCCCCTCCCTCGCCTCTGACAGGCGCTGGAGACACCGGAGCAAAAGGCAGCACGTGAGGCGGCATATGCCGAGGCGCTGCGAGCGTACAAGGCCAAGGTGGGGCTGGAGGTGGACAATGAAGCGGAGGAGCAGGCAGAGGTGCTGTACAATGAGGTGGGTGGGGAATGCCAGCGAGCCAGGTACCAGCCAGGCGGTATCCAGGGTCAGCCAGCGAGCCGACAGCCGGGACCCAGCCAGTAACGCACAGCAAGGACCTGTCATGCAGTTGCCAGGCAACTGCCGGTGAGCTGATGCAAGCGGTCAGTCTTGCACCAGCAAGGTGCAGCGAGAGACAGCCAGCAACATGCCAACAGGGTTGGCTGGGGGGTCATGGGAAGGGGTGGGCCAGCATTGGACTCCTTCCACCATCTTGTAGAACACTGGCACGGACATTTAGGTGCTGTTAGGCGCGCAATTTCATTTCACGCTGACCAGATGATTGGGGATTGCAGTCAGGCATGTGGGCAAGGGTTGCTGGCCACATGCTGGTCCTCTCTGTCTGCCCGATTTCCCTGCTGCATGTGGCTCCTGCCCTGCACAACACTCGTGCGCACGCTTTGTTGTGGCGCAGGGCATGGTGCTATTCACCGAAGCGCGCAACCTGCGGGGTGCGTACGACAAGTTTGACGACGCGCTGAAGCTGGTGCCGATCAAGTCACGTGTGGGCGGGCTGGCGGGGCTGCAGAAGGCCATCATCCTGGACTCACAGGTTTGGGGGGAGGGAGGTCTCGGTGCTGGGGTGGTGTGTGTGCAGGGAGGAGGATAGGGAGGGGCCGAGGAGATCAGGCCTTATACTGGACTGAGTTCATCAGCATGGCAATGAATGTGTTCGTTGAATTAATAGATTACTGTGGTACGTGCGCAAGAAGGGTAGGACAGCGCTGGGTCCTCGGTGCGTGAAGGCTGGCTGCTTCTGATCGGCCTCAGTCCTGCAGCTCATGTCACTAGTGAGTAGGTGCGTGTCTGATGAAATGACTGCCTGCGCCATACCGCCACAACACGACTTCGTAGACCTAAACATTTGGTAGTGTATGTCTGCCACGCACATACCCTACCCCCAGGGCTACTCGGAGGAGGCTCAAAAGCTGTACAAGAAGCTGCAGGGCCACGCAGTCACAGCCGTGTCACGAAAGGCGAAGCAGATGCTGTTCGGTTTCCAGGCAGCTGCATTTCTCAAGGCGGACCAGTTCAGCTACGCGGCGAAGAAGAGCGACTTTGACCGCTACTTCCGGGGTGTCGTGGATCGGAATAAGGTGAGATAAAGGTTGGGGACGTACGGATGGGCACTGCGATGAGGGGCCACTGTATGATTTAGCATTCAATACTGTATCACCCCGGGCTCGAGGCCTTTCAATCCTATACGGGGCCATCACACTGGCTGCAGTGCGGTGCAGGGCTGTTCGTTTGTAGCATGCTACATGCACGAGCGCCTGCGCCTCCTGACTTGTGCCCTGCTCCTCCACCTGTGGCAATGGCTGCAGATCTGGGTGGCTACGGAAGCGGACAAGGAGGCGGACGCACGCATGCAGCGCACGGCAACGCTCATTGCCGTTGCAGTGTTGCTGGGGCCCATTGGCCTGGTGGTGGGTCTGGCACTTAAGAGCGGCACGGTGCATCTGTTTTGATAAAGTGCAGTCTGAGGGGGATTGCCAGCTTGCCATGGAATTCTCCAGGGTTTCTTCTGGTTGAGAGTCAGGTCAGTGCTTGGCAGGAGGTGGGTCATGAAAAGATGAGGGCAATGTGTTGGTAGATTTCAATGCAGGTCAGGGAGGCGGTGTGCGGTGAGGGTGAGGGAAGCAGGCGGTGTTCTAGGCAGCAAGCTGTTTTTTGTCGAAGAGATGGTTTGATTATTACATACACATATTCTGACACCAGATAAGGACCGGGAGTGTGCATTATGAGAGGTGCATCAACTTGTGGCTGTGCAACTGTGCAGCAACCGAAGTGCATTTGCCTGGATGGCAGCTGAGAGCTGGTGTGCACAGGTCTAGCAAACTCTGGAGTGATAGCAGGTGCCGCCTGACGGCTGATCTTGGTAACGAACAAAAAATTTTGAGCCCTCAAGCGCATGCAAAGACATTCAACCGTTCAACCGCTTGCTGTGACGGTGTCAGAGCCAGACATCATGAGCTGCCTGTTTACCGCTGCAGTCTGTGTGTTGTGTGCTTTGATGGCCTGGGCCACCTGCACGCACAGAGGGCAGCAGATGCAAGGAATCCTCAGTTGGGTACGAGTGCGCTGGCTATGGCTTGAGCACAATGCGTGCAAACTGCATCGGCCACCACCATGCACTGGCATCCTGCAAACCGCACAGAGGCTGAGTGGCCACCAGTGAGCGGCTGCCATTATCAACTGGGGCACCAAATGAAAGGACCAGCCTGTACTGCTCTGTCGTACCTCAGTCACGAGGTACGATCCTCCAGTGGTCAGGTCAGTGGACTCTGGGTAGATGGCCAGGATGTCATACGAGCCCTTGGTCCAAATGAAGCAGGCCTCTATGTAGTAGGTGGGCCCACCACCCTGCACACCATTCACCAAGTGTCGTGCACGCACAGGCGGACCATGTAAGATAACATGGGCACCACTCAACCGTCACCTGTACTATTTATCGCCACACTTGCATGAAACCACGTGCAAGCCCACATCAAAGCCCATTAACTGGTTCCGACTTTCAACAATAGTAAACAACAAAATGGCAGCGGTAACAAGAGGTGGGGGCTCACCTGCGCAAGCCATGCCACTGTCTTCTGCCAGAATGTGATCATAAAGCTGCGCACGTCAGAATTGCGCCAAGGGTCCGATGCGGTGTTGTAGAGGCCAGGGTACACGCCTGCATATGGGTGCAGTTGCACCTAGTGAGCATAGTACTGAGAGGGAGATTCACTCCTTGATGACGCAAGCACGACTGTACTGCCACGGACTCGTGCACGATGATGCAGGCAGTAGGGCTGGCCCATAGATGGCCTGCTGCGAATTGCATCTGATGCGCTCAACGGTTGTGTTATGACCCAGGTGTTCAACAAAGGCAGATGCACATCGCAAGCCCTCACCAAAGTAAGGGCGCAGCGCAGTGTCAGCGGCGGTGGTTGCTGCGCCCGAGCCGTCCATGCTGGTGCCACCGCCAAGCCCATACTCGCTGTAGTGCAGCGGGATGGCCTGTGACTGCATGATGAGGTCCAGGTCCACCCCAGTGGCTGCCTTGAATTCCCTGCGCAACACAGTTAGCACAGCTTGAGCACTCTATGTTCCCATGCGACCAGGTGGCTGTGCGTAGACCACTTCCATGCACACCTCAGCTTGCACAAGCTGCCAAGCTCCCATCAAGCGTGGCTCAGCTAACATCATGAATGGATAGTGCGCGCCTGTAAAAGGTGAACGCAGAGTTCTGCAGGTTGTTGGAGCTGAAGTCCGCGGTGATCGGCGCGTAACTGCGGGGACGCGCATGCAATCATAGCATAACACGCCCTGCTGAGATTGGCAATTGAATGCTCTCGAAACGGTGGCAGTACCATGGTGTGTCACAAGTGATTCATGAGATTCACCTGCGTGAGCTATTTGAGCTCCAACATGAGTCAGCCACAGTCAAGGGTCAAGGGTCAAGGGACAGTCAAGGGTCAAGAGTTCAAAAGCAACAAGTCTGTGTGCATCGGAGGTGCGCAGGTCCTCCAGCTGTCTGCTGCCAGCTCGATCTCAACCAGCTCACACTCACGCAGAGATACCAATGAAGTCACACTTGGTGAGCAGCTGCACCAGGGTCGCCACGTCCAGCACGCCCCGACCAGGTGTGGCTGCCTGCTGCTGGGCCAAGGCTGTGTCGGTGGCGGCAGGGGCAGGCGCAGGCGCAGGAGCAGCTGTGGATGTGGCGGCTGGTCCTACTGGCGCTACAGGAGGGGCATTGGTGGGAGGCGTAGTGGGTGTCGCGGCAACTGCTGCAGCAGGCACGGGTGCAGGTGGCGCAGGCGCAGGCACGGGCGTGGTGGGGGCTGCAGCGGGTGGGGTGGGGGCTGGTGTTTCGTCAGGAGTGGCTGCTGGCGTTTCGTCAGGAGTGGGAACTGGGGCAGGCGTCACCAGTGCAACAGCTGCAGGTACTGTGGCTGGTACAGGAGCTGGCTGAATGGTGTCAGCTGGCCGTGTCGGCCTGCAGATGTCAAAAACATACTTGCTTCTCAGCTTCAGGGCAGGCTCACACGTGAAAAGATTTGCAATGCAGTTGCACCTGGAAATGGACACACGGCTTGCATGCCGTTGCATGGCCTAGCTTCCAGCATGCTGGATGAGGGGCTGCAGCGCACCTGGTGATGGACAGCACATTCGTGACCAGTTGGCGCAGCGCCCTGCGCCCATTGGATGATCCACCAGCATCCGATGGCCCACTTGCCTGCAGGACTATTGGCGCTGCTGCAGCTTGGGGTGCAGGGGCAGCCGGCGAGGGCGCAGCTGGCATGCGCGCAGCCGACGCTGCACCTGGTACGATGGCAACTGTGTCGGATGCTGGCTTGGGCTGTGACTGATCCACTTGTGCTGCTACAGTACCTGGTTGCTGTCCTCCTAGCGCAGCACGCAGGGAGTCCATGCTGAGGCCCCCTGTTTGAGTGACGGCTGTCGCAGGTGCAGAGCGGGGCTTTGGCTGCGCAGTGATGCCAGCTGCGCTCTGCGCCTGCAGGATCTGAAATGGCGTGGGGGCTTGCAGGCCGTCCAGCTCTACCTTGTTGTAGTTCCACGAAAGGCCGATGTGCACCTGCTGAGGAGGCAGCGAGACGCCCGCATTTGCTGCAGCCTTCACGACGCGAGCCCGCACGCGCTCAACCAGCTGTAGGTACGAGCGTGGGTAGCGCGCAACAGTCGCGCTCATCTCCCCCTGGGCGCACGCACAAACGTTTGCATGCGGCACGTGTACTGAGTGCACATGGCCGGGCTGGTGCCACCATGCTGCAGACCAACAGTGAATGCAACGTTTGACAGCAGCACAGGAACATAGCGGGATGTTCCATTTAGCCCCCGCGCAGCCTGGAGCGGGCGCCTGCCCCCTGCTCCGTGTCCCCAACCCCTGCCCCCATCCCCCCCAGTTCGTTGCCACCCGCACGTGCACCCTCCACCCACCCACCTCCCACCCCACGCCTCACCCTCCCACCTGCAGTGCAAAGTAGATGATGGTCCATGGCTTGACCACCGCGCCAAAGGCATCGGCGATGGGGTTCAGCAGCACCTCCTCATACGTGAAACCGTTGTACCTGCATGCCAAGACGCCGTGCATTCAGTATCCGACGGTTGGGCCCACATAACACGCAGCGCAGCAGAAAGATGCAGGAGCCAGGATACCCCTTAAACCATTAACACGTGAGCGGCAATGCAGCAAGTCTACAAAGTCCTACACCAGCTTCACACACGCGGTCACCCATGCGACTAGTCTGGCAGGTCATTCATGCTGCTTCCTCACTTGGCAAGCGGGTCGAAGGTGATGGCATTGCGCCACGCAGCGTTGGTGCGTGACTTTGAGTCAAGATGCGGCACGATGGCCAGCTCATTGGTTCCCACATTGGACGCCAGCTGCGCGCACAGCTGCAGCCCTTCGCGGAACTGGGAGATGAGCGCCTGTGTGCATGCACGCCGTGGAGGTGGCCGATCATCGTCAGATTCCCACGTGATCCATAACATGACTAGGACAGTGTGCAGATGCTCAGAAGTGGTAGTGCTGCCTTTGTGCAAAAGTGTGGACCCAGCCGCCCAAGCAGACATGTTCTGCAAAGAGTACCAGCCTCCGCTGCATGGTGATTGGCCACGCGGGACTCGCGCGCACTAGGCAAGGTAGTGCACCTGAGTCACGGGGATGCAGTTGGGCGGCCCTTTAGAACCGTCGCCATCCATGTAACAGTACCTGTGGGGAGTCAGTGAGGCGTGCATCAGGGTCAATCACGCATGCCCACTGTTGAGGGTTGTTCACAGCCAAAAACTGCACTGGAAACTTAAGTACAGAGGCCAGTATCAAAGCAGGAAGTTGTGGAGTGGTCCTGGCATGCTCCTGGCATTGCTACAGGAACGGCCATGTGTACCACTTCAATCACACACGCACCCTGTGACATCGCTCATGTCAGGCTTGCTGCTGGTCCAGTACACGGTCGGCACCCATGCCAGGCGCGTGCCGCCCGCACGCGAAAGCGATCGGTCCACCATGTCTGTGCACCTGCCCAGCGGCAGGCATGCATGTTTTGGATGGTGGGTTATGCCATAAGCAAAGAAAAAAGAGAGCTGGAGTTGAAGAGGCTTACTGTGAGAGGCTGCTCGTGCACGGTCGTGAGCAGCCATTGTAGGCAGTTCTGGAGGCAGTCATTACCCCATTGCATGTGCCATTGTAGGCAGTTCAAAAGGCAGTCACTACCCCATTGCATGCGGCCATTCCTCACCGTGACGTGTAAGGGGGGCTTGTCTGGTAGGGCACATAATCAAAGGTGCCCAGGACTAGGATAGAGGGGTTCAGCTCCACAGGCGGGTGCAACCCAGAGCTGGATGCTGCCGCAGCAGCTGCTACAGGCAAGATGCTGCCGGCTGGGCCATGGGTGCTGAACAGGGCCCCAATGGAGGCTACAAGGCCGATGGCTACTGCGCACAGGGCCCGTGTTGTGCTCCTCTGGCTCCCTGCACACTTGAACACCCGGCCGCATGTGGTATGGCATGCATGTCGGGCTGAGTTCATATCAGTGAACGCTGGTGCACAGGGCTGCCCTAAGGTAGGGCATGGCTCAGCCCTGTTGCGCTGCATGCTGCACAAGCAACCACCTGTCAAGTTGAGTAGCCTACAAGCAGGGAAGCAAGGCTACACCCAAGGCTTGAGCGCATCACCCACCTGTCATCGCTGAGCCAACATGCCGCTGTTCCAAGAACAACCTGCATGTGCCGGTTGAAGTGACTGTGCTGCTATTGTGCAGGGTGTCCGCGCTGACTGTTACTGGCCCTGTGATCCGCTGGTTATGCACACGCTGTGCTCTTGACCGCCTTGCCCTCCTTGCCACCATGGCTGAAAGTTGTGGCAGCAAAGCCTACCTCCTACTGTCACAGCAGGTATTCCAAGGTCTCCTGCTTAAAGCTAGTAAATGGCTGGCAATGGGGCACAGTGGTTACACAGGCCCCTGAACTTAAGATCATCACACACAGCTAACCACCACCAGCACACATTTTTGACAGGTCCAGGGTGTACCGTACAACTGCCAGACAAGGCCGTATGGGTTTACAGCATAAAAAGCAACGTAGCATCGTAGCATTGCTATTATGCTCGCTGAATGTGAGAGTAGAAGGAAGGGTTTGGTCACAGAATGAGCGACTGATCGACTTATTACCCTGGCCTGAAGGTGATCGTACAATCAACGCGAAATGCCTTGAGCATGTCCGACTTCCTGCTATTTGAGCGCCTCCTCCTTTGCGAGGAGGCAGGAGTACCACATTTTTCAGCAGGTCCAGCGCCAGAGGATAGTACAGGTACGTGCTGCTGTTTGCCTCACGGGCTGTAGATCTGTTACCTAGATCTGTGCCACTTGTATTCGCTTCATTACTGCATATGCTAACATTTTTACGCATGCCTCTGTGTTATGACAGCGCAACTGGTGGTATCTCCAGATGGGGAGTCACTTGCCTTGATCGATTGCGATCAGCTGGGCGTGACCATTTTGCCACTGATTGCACGCGATTCCAAGAAGCCGCATCGTTTCTCTGCCAGCGTATTTCTACCACTGTCAGGCAAGAAGGGGCCCGATGCTCCGCAGCAGCTTGTGCCCGAACGCTTTGTGGCGCTGGCATGGTCAGGGGATGGCGACAGGCTACTGGTGGCTGGTGCAGGAGGAGCGCTTTACCTGTTGGACAGGTGTGCATGTCCTCAAGTGACCATGCACCTTCAGATACGACATGTGCTTTGCATGGATGGTTTGGTTTCCGATGATGCATGCAGCCTGCCCAGCACCAGTCAGCGCTGCCTGATGGTGCACTCAGCATTGGTGCTAGCGTGGCTCTTTTGTACGTGTGCGTGCACACAGGAGCGGGTCGCTGCTGTGGCTGCGCACCCCCGATGAGGGCCCGCTGCCATGGGGCTACCAGCCAGGGGTACAGAGCAGCACACCTGGACGCATTGTGGCTAGCGTGGCGCTGGTCGCCCCAGACCGCGCGCTGCTGTTTACTCGGGATGCGATGCTGTTCATCGTACAGCTCGGGTCAGCAGCAGCACAGCAGGCAGCAGCACAGCTGAAGCCGACTCGGCTGCAGGGCTCGCATGCAGATTTGCGGGCCGTGGTGTATGACCACCGCACGGGCCTGCTGGTGCTGGCAGGCAGGGGCGGGCCCAGCAAGGTGTGCCCAGGCTTCACGCTGTCCCTGTGGTCATTCGAGAGTGGGCAGCTGAAGCTGCGTCGTGGGGTGGGGTCACCCAAGACTGCCCCAGGCTCGGATGACCAGTACATGCCGTGGTCGATCAGCCTTTCGCCGGACATGCAGCACGTAGCGGTTGCTGCAGCGCCTGGGAGGTGGGTCACAGCAACCTGCTGAGTGTGGCAGCCGGATGGAGTGCTTGTTGGGTGCGCATCAGCTTGCGATGGCACTGCCGTCCTCTAGCACTGGATACCTGGTTGCAGCTGCTGTACCATGTGAGGCACACACCAATTCAATGTCCATGGACTACCTGAGGTTGTTAACCTGTTGTTGTTGTTGCCAGGCTGTGGCTGTTTTCCGTGGAGGATGCTGAGCTGGTGGATGCAAGCGACAACATGCCAGGCAGCAGTGAGGTGCACCTCGATGGCCTGGTGCAGGTGCGTGGCTGTCGAAAGGGACGCTCGCACTGATCACAATCTTGTCACCTGGGCCTCAGGCACGCACAACTGATGAATTTCACCAGCACATCTGGCCTGTTGTGTACACACGTTTGCATGGTGCGTGCGCAGGCCTCCCGTGGGGTCGTGTGGTGGCACGAGGCAGCAGTGGGACTGATCGGCCCTCAAGGAGAGGTGGGGTTGGCTCAGCTGCCCGGGTACGCCAACAGGCTGGGGCCCCCGGGCTCCAAACCGACACAGTTTGCCCCTGGAGCCGTTGTTGGCGTCAAACGTGAAGGCACAGATGTGGGGCTGCTGGTGCTAGAGCCGCTGTTGATCCCCCTGCCCACACCGGCCGCACCGCCTGGCATGGCACCTGCGCCTGCGGCGGCAGCAAGGCGCGTTCCAGGTGGCTGGAAGCTGCACCTGCTGGCGCAGCGCAGCGCAGTGGAGCTGCAGGCGCTGCACCTAGCTGCCAGCCGCTGGGACGACGCGTTCGCCCTGGGGTCTGCGTATGGGCTGGACCTGGATGAAGTGTACCGTGCGCGCTGGGCCAGCCAGCCTGTGAGCGTGGCGTCTGTGCGTGACAACCTTGCGCGCATGAGTGACCAGCACTGGGCGGCAGAAGAGGTGGCAGTCGGGCGCGCTGCGCCAGACGCTGACACCCAGCGCGCACAGCTGGAGTTTGGGCTGCAGCTGACAGATGATGCCACGCGTGAGATGGCTATGTCGCTGGGGGGTGCTATGGACAGTGACAATGCGCGATGGTGGCGGCGCATGCGGCTGCTCCTTCTGCGACACCTTGACCGCCTCGCATCGCTGTTGGCGCTGCATAAAGGGTGCGCATGGCACGACGGGCTGTGACGTGTTTTCATTTGCATGGGAGTCCATGCATGCTTCCTCAGCTCCTGGCACTGCTCTGACCTTGTACTTGAGCAGAGCTGGCGTACTGCAGCACATTGCTTGCCATACGTACTAACCTTTCCAACACAGCATGGTCGCTGTCCTCTTCTCAGTCCACAAACATACCCGACAACCGCGCGCAGGCAGTACGAACCTGATGCGTACGAGGCGCTGCGCGATGCACCGTTGCTGGATGTGGCCGCCGGCTGGTCAGCCCTAGGTGATGTGCATGCGCTCAGCGTGCTGTTGGCCGCGCACCCACATGCACTGGGCCCCTCGCTGCTGGACCTACTGAGCGCACTGCCAGAGACATTGCCCCCTCGCGAGTACCAGCACCTGCTCCCTAGGGCGGATGGCACACTGCCCACCTTCACCATGCCGGCACCTGCCGTGCCGGCGGCTGCACCGCCATTGGCTGCCCCTAAGCCGAAGGGCACTCCACTGCTGTTTGGCATGCCTCCCAAGCCCGCTGCTGCTGGTGGCAGCGCTACCGAACCCACACCGTACACGCCGGCACCACCACGTGAGGCGGACTGGGTAGAGGCGGGAACCACGGTAGGTTGCTGTTAGATTGAGGCGTGCACCCCTCGAGGTTTTTGTCAAGGTCGTTGGAGCGGCCCCTGTGCTGTACTGGGCCTACTTGACTGATGCTCACCTGGTTGCGAGCCGTGAGGCTGCGGTGGTTTCAAGTTCCTGTTTCAATACTACACCGTGATGTACCTTGGCTGGCTACCCACATAGGGGAACCGTGCACCGATGTCTCTACCATGTACATGACTGATGCGTGGCTGTGCAACTCGCTGCTTGTAGGTGCATGAACTGGAGGAGGATGGGTATGAGGGGCTGCTGGACGCGACTGAGCACCTACTGGCGGCCGCGTGCGGCAACACGCCGCCCCCAGCACCCTCTCCAAACGACGTGGAGGCATGGTGCGAGACAGTGTGCCCTCTTCGAACGTTTGTTTTACTGTCTGCTGCAATCCATCAGCGCGTCATTGGCTTCGATGGCTCGCATGTGGCAGCTCAGGTAAGCGCTATCAATCTTACGAATACGCGGTGGGTGTGGCGGCTGCAGGTACGTGAACCGGGCGCAGGAGATTGACGAGGGCACTCGGCTGACGGGCAATGCCGTCGCCCTGCTTGAGGCGGGTGTTGCACGCGGTTGCAATGCATCAGGCACACTGATGCCTGGGGGCCGCAGTGTGGCGACGCTCGCACGTCAAGCGCGCGCCCTGGCAGCGGCCACAGGTGCCCTGACAGATGCGCACTTGGGCTGTGACGGTCCTGCGTGGCTCATCAGTTTATCACACTTTGCATCGTTGACGCCGCTGGATCAGCTGCGACTGCTGCTCAAGACCAGTACACCGGAGCTGGTTACGACTGATGTGGCAGAGCGGTGCGTGCCTGGGGCCCTGCTGCTTGGGAGCTTGGCATGTTTGCGCAGCGTGCATGCGCAGCTGCTCAGATTGCAGTACGAGCAAGAGCTGCTCTTGGGCGCTTGGGAACCATGCGTGGAAGCCATCACACCGGAGGCTATCGTTTGCTGCTACATGCGTGTGCAGAGCTGCACCTTTTCTGCTGGGCATGTCACCTGCTGAGGCAGCCAAGCTTGCCAAGTCGCTGGTGGCTGTCGAGGTGCGCTCCCTGCTTCCACATGTATGAAGCTCCCCCGCCCCCCGGCCCCCCGTGCGCCTCCCTCCCCCCCAAACTTGTGCTACCCCATAATCGACAGCATGGTGGGAATGAGCAGGTGGTAATGTGAGAATGTTATTGTTTTTTAAACTGCAGGTCGACACACGGCCGCAGTGGGTGGCCGCGCTTGTGGCGGCTGAGGCGGCACGCCCGCGTCTGTTCATGGGCGAGGATGCGCTGGCCGATGCTGTGTGCGCCGCAGTCGTGGCATGCACCAAGGAGGATGCATGGGATGCTCTCTCCTCCATGCTCGACTCGGCACGTGCAGCACTGGACCTGGCTGCAAACCAGGCAGCCGATGCCACCGACATTGAGCGCGAGGCCAACCTGTCCAAGATTGCTGAGGAGGTGGAGCGTGTGCGGGCCGCTGTGTCCGGATGTCAGGTGCTTGCGTCGCGGGGCATCCATCTCAGCACCGGCAAGCTGGCTAGCCTGGACCACAAGCAGGCGGCTGGGCTGGTGCAGCAGGTTCTGGGCAAGGCTGCACGGTCAGGCGCGAGTTGGAGTGATAGAGAGTGGTCAGCGCTTTGGATTGACCTGCGTGATTTGCACGCGCGGGTCATGCCAGCGGCCATCCCTGCAGCGGACGTCATGGCGCAGTACGTGACGACACTGCTGCACGTGGGGCGCTACAGCCTGGCCAAGAACTACCTTCACGGCACAGGTACGTGGCCAGCAGGTGCCTTCTCATGATTTGATGTGAATGCAGCACGGTATGGGTCTGGCTGCCAGCAACAGTAGCAGCTCACCTGCACGCGAGCGCTCAGTCCAGGCACACCTAGCTTCAGTGCTGGTTCGTCTGACAGCCACTGCGGTTGGGGCCAGTGCGGTTGGGGCCGATGCGGTTGGGGCCAGTGAGGGGACGCGATATGCATTGCTCCCCAGCCTCATGCGCGCGGGGGGAGATCCCTGCACCCAGCACAACTACTCGGGATGTGGGCAAGTGCACCAGTGCTCATTTAGAGGTTTGCTCGACACAAGGTGGTCACAGTAGGGCACACTGGCTCACAGCAACACACTGCCCGGCTAATGCAGGGTCCGTGCAGCTGGGGCAGGAGCGTGCGGAGGAGCTGGTGGTGGGTGCTGCTAGTGGGCTGCTGGCCGGTGCGTCTTCCCTTGACGACCCATCCGTACGTGCAGCGCGAGATGTGCTGGCTCTGGCGCCACCGGGCAGCAAGGCCGCAGCTGCGGAGGCGGCGCTGCTGTCGGCGCTGCAGCGGTTGCGCGGCCTGGGGGTGGAGCTGCTGCCTGCAGAGCTCAAAGCGGCACAGGCTGCGCATGCGGCGCGTGGCGGCAGTGCAAATGACGCCGGTGTGTCTGCTGGCTGCATGCTAGGTATTGAATGCACCCTGCCTCCTAGTTGCTGTGCGCAGGTCCTGCCGCTGGCCCACTGCACCACAACATCGTGGCATGCGTGAGTTCATAGCCATGGACCCATGTGTGTTGAACTATGTGCGTTTGTGTCTTCTAATTGCAGCTCCAGCCTTGGCCCTAGTCGGGCGTGTGCTGCGTGCTGGAGTCAGCCACCAGCTGCACCGTCAGCTGGGCGCTGTGCTGGAGGTGGCGGAGATGCTGGGAGTTGGCAGCAGTGAAGCAGACGCGGCAGAGGTGCGACCTCCTTGCCTCTTGTTTGTTATCTTATCGTTGGCTGGACTCGGTTCCACGGCGGCTGACTCTTTGCCGGCGTTGGGATGGCTGAGCAATACATCTTTCTATTGCTCAGTACACCAGTAGGTCGTTTCAGCTGAGCTTGGATGTGTCCACCTGGATGCTCACAGGTCAAGATGCTGGCGGCGCGCACTGCACTGGATGCTCAGGACTATGCCACAGCTTCCGGTATTGCTATGGAGCTCGTGACCCACACACCTGATTTTCACAACCACACAAGGGCTGCAGATGGTGGCAGCGGGGCGAACGGCCATGTGGACAGCGCCGGCCTCGCAAGCGATGTGGCCGCAGCCGCTGGCGCATGGAAGGCACGCGTGGCTGAGCTTGCTGCGGACGTGGCATGTGACGTCACGGGCACTGGCAGCTCCACAGTGCTAACACCACAGCTGCGCCGCATACTGCTCACGTATGCTGCGTATGCATGCAAGGAGCCTCAGCGCCTGCCTGAGCTGCTGGATGAACTCAGTGTGGTGGACGGCGCGTGCATACCGCAAGGTAAAGCGGCCTCAGGCACGTGCTGCAGGTCATGTTTGTCGCACTATCCTGTCTAGCTGCGAGGCGATGGCTTTGCCGGTGCTTTGGCGTGGACCGCATCTCAGAGCAGCCATCCCCAATACAGGCCACACCTGATGCTTGCAGGTTCTGACACACAGTACCCACTTCACTGCCATGCCCGTGCAGAGCTGTCAGATGCTATGGCAGCTCCGCCCGAGTACCACCTGCGCCGAGCCCTCATGTCTGCCCCACCCCCCAAGGGCGCCCCACCCCTGCCGTCCTACGGGGACACACCCCTGGCCTTGGCCATGCTCAACGGTTCCTCATCAATCAGCCCAGCTGAGTCAGCTGCACTGGTGCAGGGGCTGCTTGGGGAGCTGGCTGGGGAGGGCGTCGGCACGCCACACTACGCCACGCTGCAACGCGCATTATTGGCAGGGATTCACGCGCACGCGCTACGTGCTGTGCAGCTTGCAGGCGCTGCAGCTGACAACACGGTGCCCACCGCACACGTGCGCCAGCTGATGCACATGGGGACGATGCAGCTGCTTGACAACGCGCGTAGAGCAGTGGAGGGCCTGCAGGGCGGTGCCATGCCAGGGCCTGCGCAGGAGGCGCTGTCCACGGCCACTTACTTTGCAGAGCTGCTCAAGGCAGCTGCTGATGCGCGGGGCGTCAAGTCGGTGGTCCCAAGTGCAGACACCACACACTTTGTGCGTGGCACAGACCCAGGCCAGCGCGCGCAGGTGCTGCTGCAGCAGGCGCGGGTCGCAGGCCAGCAGGCAGCTGGGCTTGGCCCAGATGCAGCCGGCACAGGTGCAGGCGGCACACCCACCCCGTCCAGCATCGCTGCTGGCACCAAGTTGCTGGACAAGTCGCTTGCACTGGTGGAGCAGTACGGCAGCAGTTGCAATACGGCCTGGAATGCGCGTGCGCTGTTCCTGGCCACCGCCCTGCAGTCTGCTCAATCTGTTAGCAATGAGTTGAAAGAGCTGGCCGCTTCGCAGGCCAAGCAGCTGCTGAGCTGTGAGGGCCAGGAGCAGCCACAGGGCACGGCGCCATGCGCACTCGCATCCGTGCTGACGATGGTGGTGTGGCCTACGATGCCGGCCGCGTCCACACCCCATGCATCGTTGCTCCTCGGCTTGCTGCTGCAGTGCCTTCAGGCCATTCCAACGGCACAGGGCGATGTGCCTGCAGCAGCTGTTGCTGTGGCACCCGCCCTGCAGGCCAGGCTTACCAAGCTGCGTGACCTGCTGGACAAGGCTGGTACAGCAGTCCGTGGGCTGAGCATTCGCCCACTGCTGACGCCACTGCTGCGGCCTATGCTGTCGCTGCTGCCCCTCAGCCTCCCGCCTGGTACAGCAGCCACCAGCCAGTTGCCTGCAGGCGCCCTGTGCATACCTGTTGGGCTGTCAGCAGGCAGTGGCGGCGGTGCAGGCGCTGCGGACACAGACGCACCAATCGCAGCCAGTGGCAAGGAGAGCGGATGGGGCAAGGATGGGGAGATGGCGGGGCTGGTAGCTGAGGCGCAGGGCGCTGTGTTTTCCTACACCACCCACAGCTCCGTGGCCTCAGCTTCCAAGTTCTTGAAGGCACTGCAGGCCATCTTTGCGGCACCCACAGGAGCTGCGGCCAGCAGTGACGAAGCAGCCGCGCTGGCCACGGCCCAGCCCATTGCCAGCAAGGCGCTCACGCTGCTGCCACCCAGCCTGCCGTACCTGTGCTTGCTGTGCAAGGCGTTTAGTGGAGGGGCTGCGCCTCCAACCAAAGCCGACAGCAAGGCTCCGCTGGTTGAGCTGCCCACAGTGGACACATGGGCCGCACCTGCCACCACCTCGGGCAGTGGGCTGAAGGATGCGACGGACAAGCTATCTGCCAGCCAGCTGAGATCTTGGGCTGACTGGGCTGTCATGGGTGGCAAGCAGCCGCTACCTGCTGCCTCTGTGGGCAAACTGATGGCTGCGGCTGTGTCACCAGAGCTGGCGCAGATGGTGCTGCAGGATGTGTTGAACCACATGCCTGATGTGACAGGGAGTGCACCTGCAGGCAGCAAGGCATCCAAGGGAAGCACTGCAGCAGCTGAGGCAGCTGTGGCGCGCATGTGCACGCAGCTTGCACTGCTGCGCGTGCTGAATGCAGCACGGTGGGCAGGCTCGCCTGCGCCCCTGGTAAAGCAGCTGGAGGCTGCATGCACAGCATTAACCACTGCAACAGCCTCCAAGCTAACGAGCCCGACCACGACCAGTGGCGCATCTCCTATCAACGCTCATGATGCGCTGCTACAGGTGCTGCAGCATGGCCTGCGTGACGCCTGGCCACTCAGCAGGCTCTTAGACGTATGTGCGCGTGCGTTGCCTGAGGGGCCTGCTGCCGTTGCAACCCTGTCGGCTGGTGGATACCGTGAGCGGGAGACAGTGGCTGGGCTGCTGAGAACAGCCATAGATGCTGTGCTTGATGACACACTGGGGTCCTTCAGCGCAGGAGTGGGAGCAGACGCAGAGCCCATCCTGGCTCCCACTCAGGCATTGGTCAGCTGCCTCTCAGATAGCACTGCAGATGTGGGCACGCTCGCGCCACTGCGGCTTGCAGTGTGGACACAGTTGCATGGTGCAGTGGAGTCACTCGACCCGGCCACGTATGGCCAACTGGCGGTCACAGCGCTGCTGGACATTCATGCCGCAGTGGCTTCTGGCGAGGTGAGCCTTTGTGGACTGTGGGGGAGAGGAGGGAAGGGATGCCTCGTGGTGCATGAGTGCTTCGCTGCTGCTGGTTCAAACCTGCTTCCACTCAAACCCTGAACATGCGCTGATCCATGGCTGCACACCTGCAGTCCTGGCGTGGCTGGTCGACGTCCAGCTCCGCACATGCGGCTCAACCCTCTGCATGTGATGGGTGTGCTGCTGATGTGGTGATGGAGGCGAGCAGCGCGACGGCAGAGGGCGGCAGCAGCACGGAGCAGGCAGCAGGGCTACCGGCATCACCACAACCACCAGCAGACCCTGCTGCGTCACAACGCTTGCTGCTGGCACGTACACTGGCGGCCCTGGGAGACGGGTGGCCAGTGTTGGGTGTGGCAGGCGGGGTGTCGTTGACAGATGTTGCTGACATCAGCGCAGGCCAGGCGTTTTTTAGTCGACTGCTTCAGGGCTGCCCGGGGCCTGCGCACCTTGAGACACTCGCTGGGCTGCTGCGCAACGTTTGGCGGCAGGGTGCTGCCTGGGGCGCGTTGCCCACGCCTACAGCTGTGTCCGCCAGCAGCAATGCAGCGCTTGATCAGGCAGTCGGATCTGGGCAGGAGCAGCAACTGCAGCAGGTCATGCAGCTGTCTCCGCTGAACTGCAGTTGGGCCGCGCTCTGTGGAGCTGCACTCAAGGCAGGCCACCTGGGCATGCTGCTTGGCACCTTTGATGCAGATGCAGCGGCATCAGTATCGGGTACAGACGAGGTGCAAAGCCAGAGGATAGTGAGCTTGTCAGAGGAGCAGGTGCAGGTGCTGCAGCACGCATGCGCAGACCCTGAGGCGTCTGGGGAGCTGCACGCGTATGCCGCACTGCTGGGGCCATGCATTGGGCTGTTGAGCTCCTTCCCAGCCCTGCAAGAAGCAGCTGCGCAACAGCTGGCAGCTGCCCAGCAAATGCACTTGCTGATGGCACAGGCACCTGCTGGGCTGCTCGCAGCTCTGTTGGCAGCGGTGCTGACAAGGGGCTTTCTCATGCGGGGGAACGCGGAAGTGGAGGCCACTGTGGTTCTCCTGGTCAAGCACCTGGGCCAGACTCACTCCATCATGCCCGCATCCACCAGTCTGAGCCCAGTTGCAGCAGGCATGGCACAGCCATCGTTGCAAACTGTGGGCTGCCTCCTGGCATCCACGGTGTCACAGATGTGCTGTGCACAGGGCGTGCGGTCGCTATCTGCTGCAGCAGAGCTGCTGGCAGCACGGGTGCACCTGGCAGAGGCACTGCGGGGCTTCGGTGGCTGTCTTGTGCTGCTGGAGCGCTTCCTAGCGGTGCGTACAGCAACTATTGTTGTACGTTGATTTCTCATATTGGGTCACCTCTCCTGCAGCTTGCCATCGGCATGGCAGGCGTTTCGGTCATGGCAGCTGTGACAACATGCTGTCTGTTGAACCGCTGCGTGCAGGATTGCTTGGTGGGCTGCACGCCTGCTGCACCAGATGCGAATGCGCTGGTGCCGTCTGTACTGCAGCAGTTGAGCTTGCGGCTACCGGCTGCTGTGCAGCAAGCATTGCAGCGAGTGGCAGCTCGGCCTGCAACTGCTTGACAGCTGCTTTGAGGTCGAGGAGGCATGAGGCCTACAGTACAATGTACGTCGAGTGTACGCAATTTAAGCCGAGGGCCACAGGGTCTCCCGTGATTTTTAAGTTGCCATCCTGAACGTGAACAGCCCCAACATGTTGTACAGCAAGCCAGCATCAAAGCCATTCTGACCGCACATTACTTCATGTGGGTCGTCTAAGCAGGAAAGCAGGAACCCGGGATCTTCTAACCTTCTAAACGTCCGGATCACCGCACAAACCCTACCTATGCCCTACCTGCAGATCCTGTATGTACCTCAGATGCAGTAGAAATCGCCAGTCCTGCACCCATGTACCCAAAGCACATGCGGCCTCTAACCTACACGCTACAGGTCCAAACCCCTATCACTTGAGAACGTCTGGCCATATAGATGAGGAGCTCATTGGCTGCTCGTCAGCTGGTGGGTGTTTAAGCGAAGATGGTGTGGGAGGAATTGCTTTGTGCAGAACACATGCACCATGGCACCACGGCCTCATCACGTGCATGCGCCTGCTTTCCTCATCTGGTCCTGCACATCGCCTTTCAAACTGGGATGGGTTGTCTTGCAGTACTTAAGTCCCCTGCCCCGACGCCGGGACATGCGCGCGCTTGAAGAACGGTTTTGGCAAAGAAGGATAATGAAGTACATGGCGGGATGGGCCAGCAGTCGCAAGGCATGAGCTGTGTTCGTCGCCCTGCAGGGGTCACCATGCGGACATTGCCATGCGCACTGCGTGCACAGTGCACTGCGGCCAGCATGTGTGCTGGCCAGGCCACCATTCAATCGACAGGCCCAGCGGGATACTGCACTGAGCAGCTTTCCAGAGGAGTGGACAATGGCCCCACCGACATGTGCAAGCAGCCGCCTGGTCGAGCCAGTGCACCAGCATGAGCCTGTGGTGCAGCCCCTGCCCACTGCCGCCTCCCAACCCTACCCAGTACAGCCAGCAGCAGAGACCAGCGGCCAGGCAGGGCCTGTTGAGCTTCCGACTGGGTGGATCACAGAGTCCGTTGTGTCAGGGTCTGTGGACCCGCCTGACGTTTTCAGCCAGGTATGTATCGATGGGTGGGGAGCAAGAGGACGTACATGACTACATGTACCGTGTCACTACGCGAAATGCATGTGGCCGCCATACGCTTCATGTGCCTCAGTCTGTACGATTTGGTTCCAGCTCCACGCACCCTGAGTGCATTGTGTTGCAACTGCAGTATTGGCCGCTGTGCACACAAAAGACATAATGCTTGTGGCCGCACACCAAGCGCTGCTGCTGTCTGAGCCCTACCCTAAGTTGTGTTCACTGTTTTGGCCAAATGGGTCAAGTTGATCAACAAGCAGCTTGTTGCCACGGCCCTCCATGCTTCACCTCACCTCACGTCTCTCACATTGCCTCATGTGCACGCCCCAGGAGCTTTTGGAGGACCTCAGGACACCACAACGCCCACGGCTGCCCGACCTGGTGGCTGCAGCATCCACATGGCGCGCGCTGCACAGTGTGGTGGTCACGCGCGTGTCTGACCCCACCGCGATGACCATGAACGACGTGGCGGTTCTCATGCAGAAGATTGCACAGCTTGCAACTGGTGCGTGGCCGGCAGCTGCTGACAAAGACGGCCGGTCCATCAAAACGGCTCGGGTGCATGTCAGGGGCAGAGGGCGCCTACTTTGCAGCATCACATGCACGACGGGTTGCACTTTGTGATGTGCTTGATATGTGGAACATTTATGTTGATGTGGAAGGTAGACGCTACTGCCCGAGCGATTCCTGCCCTGCTTGCCATCCTTGCTACCCACCCACAGAGGTGGGCGCGGATGAGCCAAGCCGCGAGATGCGGCTGCAGTGCCGTGCGGTCGTGGGCGTGTCAGCGCTTGCCACGCTGCATGCCAATGCGGGGAATGAGTACGATGGCGGTGTGACGCTGGACGCTGCACAAGTGTCTGGCATGCTGTGCGCGCTGGGCTCGCTGGCTGCACGTCGCCTGCTGGACCGCCGGGATATGCCTCGTGAGGTGGCACATCTTGTGAAGTTCCTCGTGCGCCGTGCGCGCCGGCTGTCTGCGGGTGCGCAACTGGTGGCATCTACCCATGTGTCATTGTGAGCACAGTCCAGCACACCTGTGGCTAAACAGGGATACGTGGTCCTGTGGTGGTGGTAGGGTAGCTCCCTGCCTTGCACCAACAGATGGTGACGAGCATGATGTGCACGAGCCTGCGCTAGATTGATGCCTGGCTTCTGTCTTCACACTTGCAGCGGGCCAGCTTGGACCAAACCAGCTTGCTGGTGTGCTGCGTGCTGCTGCGCTGCTGTGTCCGCCTGGTGTGGTAAACGGCACGTGGCTCGAAGAAGCCGAGCTGCAGCTGCTTGGCGCCCCCACCAGTCTTGTTAATGGACCTGCAGCAGCAGCCCAGCGTCTGCATGCAGCTGCAAACAGCAGCGGTATGTCGCGTCTGGCTCATGACAGCATCGCGGCTCTGATGACAGCCATGACAAGAGCGCGCGCATCGCGTGCGGCACGGCGGTGGCGACCATCTGCCACTTGGCTGCGCGCGTTTGCGGATCAGGCGTGCTGCTCTGTGCGGCTGGCAGAAATGGATGGCCATGAGCTGGCGGCCGTAGTGCATGGTGAGGCGCATGCCATGCGGCCGCGTACTATGCATGCTGCTACGTATCACGCTGATGCATGGAGGTGCACAGTTCAGCGCATTGGTGCCTGCTGACAAGATGTGTGACGTTGCTGGGATCCATACGCACAGGTCTGACAGATCTGGCATTTCCCACTAGCAGCGCCCCGTACGTTCCCACCAGCGACGAGCTCGCGTGGCTGGCGCAGCAGGGCAGTGACCTTGCGTGGCCAAGGTCGGGCGAGGGTCCTGTGATGCCGCCATCAGCCCCACTGCCGCCCACGCTGTCCCGCAGCTGGCTGCAAGATGTGCGTTCACACGAGGCAGTACTGGTGCGCAACACCGTTGACGCGCTCGCAGGCAGCGGAGCGTCCGTGGTCCGCACACAGTGGGCCTCTGACACGGCAGCCAGCCATGCAGCAGTAAATGCATTAGGTGAGCCGCAGCTGTACATTCAGCCATGTGATCTGGCACTGCTGCTGGTAGCATACACACGGCTGGGCGTGGAGGGCTTCTACCCCGGCCGCCCACCTGGGCTGGCGCCACTGCCGCTGGAGTCCATGTTTGCCCCTGAGGCCGCTGCCACCCCTGCGGCTGGTGCCGCCCAGCCAGCTGTCCATGCTGCAGACGACGACGACGACGACGAGGATGACAGTGTATAAAGCACCCAACAAAGCCGACAGCCAGTATGCTTTAGCATTCCATGCATACATATGTTTGGGACTGGGTTGAATTTCTTGGCTTGAATGGAAGTGGTGATGTTGGTTCACATCGTTGATCAATGTTGATTACGGCCAACCTCAGCGAATGGCCATTGGCAGGATGTACGCATAGGCTCGGGATATTATTGTTGCATGTACTTGCAGACTATGTACTTGTGTGACTCTGTACAGTCGAAGTTGGAGAAAGCGTTGTGATATTATGCAGACGCAAGGCAATAGCATGCACAGAGATTGATTGTGCTCAAAAGCTACTGGACTAATCCCATTCAACATGTCACATTCAAGTTGTTTGGCTGTCATGAGCCATACAGGATGATCGAGGGTATGGTGGTGTAAAGGGCATCATGTCAGCAAACAGACTGAAAACCCTAGATCATGCCATGCTCGTTGTCTGAGCTGGTGTTTCAAGTATGCAACGAGGTCTCGACGTAGGATTGCAATGGGACGGTGTCTAGAACCATGAGCACACCAGGGCAAGGCGCTTTCCCGTCTGCGCGGCCACAAGTGGTTGCTTTCTTGGTGGTGACCAAGGCTGGGGAGCGCACAACGTGGGGCGCGTCGGAGCGGCCACCTGAGCCCCCAGCTGGAGCACGCTATACCCGTGACTCGGTGGGTCGGAAAAAACACGCTCGAATTGCACGCGCTGAGACAGCGTAGCAACACATGATGAGCATGTGCATGCAGCTGCATGCATCTGCCGCATAATGTGCATGCCAGCTGTGAAGCAAGTCCATGCTCTGACAGTTCAGCATGCCATGCTCCACTGTTGTGCACCAGGTACGGGGCGTGCTGCAGCTGCTGGGCTGCAAGCCGCGCCATGCATACAAGGTAGTCCAGCTGCTGTTCACGCGCATCACTGCTCTGCTGCCCGAGCTGTCGCGGCCACCGCATCGGCGCTCGCAGACTATTACAGCATGGAGTGTATGGCCACATGCCACACTTCCAGACGTGCAGCCCCCACCAGGTGCTGCCATGGCTGTATCAAGCAACGCTGGGGTAGCCGCTGCACCTACAGACAGCAGCCAAGTCGGCAGGCCCGGGATAGCACATCAGTCCGAGGTATCACAGCCAGAGGCACATGTGGCCGGCGCACCTGCAGATACGGTAGCGGGAGCTGCAGCAGTGGGAGTGACAGAGGTAGCGGTGGCACTACCGCGTGCAGATTTCAGTGAGCTGCTGTGCGCGTGCCTAGCAGAGTACAAATACAAGTATGCAGCAACATCCGAGGAGCTGCGCGTGGCCTGCAGGTGCTGGAGTGTGGTGCATTACTGTGGATAGTGCATTCTGTGGGTTCAGATCGCCACATAGTGGGTTCAAATTGCCATGTGCTGCGATTTAAGTGACTGTGGATTTTGCTGTTGCAGGACAGGCAGCTCGTGATATGCATGCGATGGTGGTCCGTGCATGCTGGCTCTGCATAGGCTGGCTGAACTTGGCATGCTGTATGTGCTGCCTTGCAGTTTGCGCGAGCGGCGGCGCTGCGTCGTGGTGCTCCTGTGCGGCACTAGCGGCAGTGGCAAGTCAACGCTGGCGTCCATTTTGGTGAGCACTGAGTAGTAAGGTACCTAGCACCTTGCTTGACCAGGGCTGCCCCATGCTTCCAAGTGAAGCTGCCTTTTATGAATGCCTTTTATGAATGCCTTTTATGAAATGCCTCCAAATGAATGCCTTTTATGCCTTATATGCCGCCAAATGAATGCCTGTTATGCCTCCAAATGAATGCAAGCAAATGAAAACTCAATCCAAATGAAAATCCCATCAATCCAAAATGAAATTCAATCCAAATGAAATTCCCATGCCTTCCCCTTTTATGCCTTGTATGAATGCTATATCTGCATGCAGGCCAGCAGGATGGGCATCACAACCGTCATCTCGACTGACTCGGTGCGTGGATGATGAATCTGCTTGCAAATGTGAGGCTGTGTGGTGCTGCTGTACGCCGTCGGGGAGCTGCAAGGCGTCTTCCGCTTTTGCAATTGGCACGACCGTGGATTGACGTGCGCAGGTGCGGCACATGCTGCGCAGCTACCATTCACGTGAGGACGCGCCGCTGTTGTGGGCATCCACCTACCGGGCCGGTGATGCTCTGCAGGAGCAGCACAATCTGCACCAGCTCCAGCAGCAAGAGCAGGGACCTGCCAGCGCAGCTGCAGCTCAGGAGCCAGGGCAGGGTAGCAATGCAAGCCAAGGCAACCCTGCAGCGCCCAGCAGTGGAATGGGCTCAGAGCAGCATCAGGCAGATCAGGCAGCGCAGGTGGTGCGTGCGATCAAGGGATACAAGGCCCAGTGTGAAGTGGTCGTGTCACACTTGGAAGGGCTTATCAGCGGTAAGTGTGAAAATATGGGGGCATTTGCCGCACCTCCCTTGCTTGTTTCCTTTGGTTGCTGCATCATCTGATCCTGCCCGCTCCTGCAACATGCGCCATGCAGCTTTTGAGGCCAGTAAGCAGAGTGCGGTGATTGAGGGCGTGCACCTGAACATCAGCCATGTCGTCAAGCTTATGCAGGTGCGACAAGCGCTCTGTCTGGGGGGTTGTCAGGGAGTGGTCGTGAATGTGGAAGCGGTCATCATGCGTGCTAATAATGAACCAGCCACCAGCCGCCAACCGTCGACTCAAAGCATCACTGAGGTTGTATCCTGCGTGTGTACTGCGTGCAGTATCACCCTTCCGTCGTGCCTTTCCTCGCCTATATCCGGAGCGAGGCCAAGCACGTTGAGCGCATGGCAGTGCGTGCCAAGTACATGACGCTGGTACGCACAGCAGCGTGGCACAACGCAAGGCGTTCCACTTCCAACTCTCCACATAATCCCATACACCATTTATGCGGAATGCAAGGTTGTAGTGGTGCACGTTGACTGAATCGTGCAGCTGGACCATGTCGTGGATGGTTCAGCAAAAAAGCAGGGTCCATTCTGCATGCTCCCAATCATGTATGTGCCACCCTAATGACATGAGCAGGATCCGCTCAAGAACCGGTACGTGGCGCACATGACTAACATCCGTTGGATCCAAGACTACCTAGTGCGCAAGGTGTGACAGGGCCAAGGGCCAGCCCGGCCACTAATCCAGCCAGCTGCTCAGGCGCGCTCAGGCTGCAGGGGCAAGACGCTGATGTAAACTCTGCTGCCTTTTAAATTGTACGCGCCTGTCACCAAACATGTAGCCTGCCCAAGACGCGCATGCTGACGTTTGTGCTTGTCCTGCATGCCACAGGCTGATGCACACGCGATTCCCAAGGTGGAGAACACGAACGTTGATCGCAGTGTTGGCCTCATCCACCTCACACTCATGGGGTGCGTGGCCAGGCTGTGTATACAATGAAACCCTTACATGGCCTTTGTAAGCAGGTGCCTGGAGCATCAGCAATTGCTTCACGTGCCTTGCCTGCTGTGAGATTGAATGGAATGGTTCCTTGAAGCAGGCATACATGGCATCCAATAAGGATTCTGTTGATGCGCTGCCCAACACGCAGAGTACTGCGGCGGCTGGCACGTGGCGAGTCGCTGCTGGAGCCGGGCACAAGCATCGCGCGTGGCCTGGTAGCCGAATACAACACAGCTGCTGAGGCACTGGCATCGGCCTCCACCGACGTGGTCGCGCACGTGCGTGCTTTGCGTGGGCAGCGCAGCAGTGTACCAGCGGCGCTGGGCAGTGAAGGAGCGACTGGTCAGGCAGACGCAGCGCAGCTGGACGCTGTTACGCAGCATGGGGTGGTTTTTCGGGTGGAGGCAGGCTTGGAGGATGGGCCAAAGTCTGGCGATTTACCGCCATTCACTGCACATGATGGCACCACCCACTTGACAACCCTCACAGTCATCACTCAGGTAGCAGGCAACGCAGCACTGGACATGCTTAGCACCTGTGCGCCCAGCCCGTCATCAGCACAAGAGACACCCCCTGTAGCCGTGACGGCTGACATGCCAGTCAACAGTGCGGCATGGGAGTACTTTGCTGTCACGCCACCCCTGTCATCATCACCCGCTTCAGTTCACCATCTGTCTGAGCGCCAACTGGCTGCTCATGAGCAGGCAGGGGCTGCCAGCTCTGCGATGGCGCCAGACACGGGTGCCATCGCCACACCAGGCAGCCCAGGACACGCAGTGCAGCAAACGCGGCTGCTTGTGCAGGAGGACGAAGGTCCAGGCACCGGGCATATACTGGGCAGCGAGACCCACAGTGGGAGGCCAGTCACAGGTTCCCCACCAGTTTATTTTCAGCGGCCAAGTCCACCACAGCATGATGTGGACCCACGCACCATGGGCTTGAAAGTTCAGCCCATAGA
Organism: Chlamydomonas applanata; assembly: GCA_001662365.1. Taxonomy (NCBI): domain Eukaryota; kingdom Viridiplantae; phylum Chlorophyta; class Chlorophyceae; order Chlamydomonadales; family Chlamydomonadaceae; genus Chlamydomonas; species Chlamydomonas applanata. The sequence goes on from BDCZ01000062.1 coordinate 191,160, forward strand.
GTCAGCAAGTCAGCAAGCACAGCCAACAGTCAGTGCCTCTCACATTGCGCACACACTGCAGCCTCCTCAACGCTTTGGCGCAAGCAGGGTTGCGCGTGGGCATGACAATGGGAGGGGATCCAGGTATCACACCCAGCAGCCCATGCTGCCAACTGTTGCATCCGATGACGATGAGGAGGATGAGTCAGTGGTGGCGGCTATTGCAAGCCATGCCACACAGCAAGCCCAGCAATCAGCAGCAGTGATGCAGGGCACAGCGCAAGGGGCTGGCATGGATCAGCTAGCGGCAGATGCCCCGCAGCCAGCGTCATCCGTCAATGACCCGCTCACATCTCCTGCAAGTGCACCTGCACTGCGCGGTCGTGGTCTGTGGGGTGTGGGGCGGCACCAACGGTGGAAGGGCCGGAGGCAGCAAGGCAATCCTGGTGGGATACCTGGCAGTGCTGTGCAGTCCCCTTTTGTCTCATATTCGCATGCCGCAAATGCTCATGGGCAAGTGGATGAGGACGGGGACGATGAAGATGAGGGCGCAGGCATGAGTGTGGGGGGGGCCGCAGCCGGGCTCCTGGGCAGCTTGGGCACTTCATATTGGTCTGGGGCTGGAGGCCACAGCAGTGCCGCGGAGAGTGAGGTGGACACACACCTTCTGCACGTAAGTCCTTGTGACACACATGCTGGGGTACCTGGGAATCAACACAGCCTGTATTAAGTGAAATTGAGTAATGTGCGGGTACAAGACTAGTCGCCTGCATACAAGTTACAGCCGTGCGCCAAAACTCATTTGTGATGCGTGAGCGTGATGTGCACCTCTGTTGCAAGCAGACTGCACCTACACAACATGCGTGTATGCTGTGTTTGGGACTGCCCATAGGACTATGCAAGCCTGTATGAGAGCACAGCTGCATTCGATGACGTAGACGGCGACTTGGAGAGTGATATGGGCTGCAGCTTTACGGCTGCGCCTGGCCTACAGCCCATCGTTGCCCTGGACAGCCAAAACCGCAGCGGAGCGGCCAGGCTGCTTTCAATGCAACGCACCATGTTACAACCAGGTGTGGCTTCAAAGCACAGTGTAGCATCTGTCGTGGAGGTTGTCATGCAAGTCCGTGGTTATGGCTATATGCACCTTGTCAATGCGCATGGCGATGCAAACATTTGCGCTACATGATGCAGCTGTGCTACATGGATCGTCCTGCTCATGTGCGTGCAGGGGGTGCGGTCGTAGCACGCCACCTGGCTGCCGTTATGGCGCGCAGCCGTGGCAGGCAGGAGCTGCGCGAGGGCGCAGCCTGTGGGCGGCATGCGCAAGGGGACGAGCCTGCTGCAATCAGCCATAACACAAGCAGCCTCAGTGCAACATCTGTGTATGCACCAGTGTCTCCTGTGCTCAGCTCGGCTGTGTCTACACGCAATACGGCAAATCAGGCCATGACCCCTCCACGAGAGCAGCGTGTTGGTGTTGAGATGCACCGGGTTGGGCAATCACCAACACTGCCGCAGGTGAGGTTTGGGTCATGGTTTGGTGCTTTCTTGTGCGGCGTCCAGTTGATGTTTTGACTTGTAATGTTGTATCTGGTTTTGTAACTGATGTCTCTCTCATTCTCAGTCTCTCTCTCATTACGACTTTTGATGCGTATGCGCAAGAGGCATCACGACGGAAATTCTGTCCTTGTGCACAGGTGCGTGCACTTCTACCACTCACCCGGACTACAATCTCGGTTCAAGGCGGTGCTTCTGAGACTTGAGGATTTGAAATCTATCAACACATCAGGAAACGGAATGTAGGGACCAGATAGCAAGTGTGCACTGGTCCTGATTTGCCAGTTATGAGCGTTGTCATCCCTGACCCCAAGCTGCAAGTGTGATAAGCAATATCTGAAGCACTCAGCTTGGCTATACAAACCCCAAAGTAGGCATAAAAGGGGGACAAGGAGGAAAACGCAAGAGTGCAAGGGCAGGTATGGGTAGAGTAGAGTGATTGTGTGGGTGTTCATTGCCGTCTGCATGTTTTGCGACGGTACGGCACCTGCAGGTGGACACGAGAAGCAAGGAAACAAGTGCCCGAAGGCTTGAGTAACCCTTGTCAAGGAGGGAAACCCGTGCTTGCTGTCGTCCCAGTTGGCTGCTTGGGGTATGCGAGTCAGAACAGGCTGCTCGCAGTGTACTGCTGCCGCGTCAGACAAACAGGCAGTAAACACTCAAATCACGCACACGTAGCAGAGTGTGCGGTTGCCAGCTGCTGGTGGTTGCTGCAGCTGGTTTGTGTCCCTCAACCCTGCTGACTTGTGGTATGCGGCGGCTGCAGGTAGCTTCTAGAAGCTGTAGTAGGGTGCAGGAAGCTGCGAGAAGCTGCACCGTGACCCACACCAAACAAGTCCCCAAGCGCCCGATACTTCACCACTTATGTTGTGTGCGTCTTTGCGCTGACGTAGCCTTGCTCACGTAGCCGGCAGACCACCAGAGTGGGGTGAGTCTGTGGGCCTTGAACTTGATGTGTGTTCTTCACCAGAGTGGGGGAAGTCTCTGGGTCTTGGTCTTGACGACGATCGTTATCCACCAGGGTGGGGGTTCCCTGGGCCTTGATCACAGTGGCGGAGGTGGAAGGTCGTTGGTGGGGCCCACAACCTGTTGTGATAGGCTGGGGTTTGCGTCAGAGAGGTTGACGATAGTGTTTTTGCTTACAGTTCTGTCGGAGCACCGGCTTTTACACGCCCGGTCTCAACCAATAACATAAGTCCTAGTACGTGGAGGAAGGTGAAGCTACAAGCAATCAGCAACTGCAGTTCCGTGGAGTGTGGAAGCTGCTACCATGTGATGGTGCTGGTAGCTACAATGCCCATGTTCATATTCAAACTAAACTGACAGCCGACAGATGACAGGTGACAGGTGTGGACCGTTCATCTAACCTGTGTCAGTTCCCTATACAAACCCTCAATTTTCTATTTATCCATAGCACAGAGGTTCCTCAAACTTGGTATGCAGTGAGGTCACACACAACAGCATAGTGTGACCAAGTCTCTCTCAAAGTGGTGGACGGGATCTTGTCTATTGCTGACTGTATATAGCTGACTGTACCAAGCCATCTCATAGCACAACACTCCCACGCAGGCAGCTCAAAAGCACAAAGTGGCTCATAGCTCCCACGCACAAAGAAGGCACATATAGAGATGCTTATGGGCTCGGAAGAAAGGCCTTTGGATAGCGGATCACGCTTATGGCCATGTGTCATCATCGCCCAATGCGAGGCAGGCATGCCAAGCAAACACGATCCCCAATCACCCATCCCATGTCCCATTACTCAATGCCCATGCCCGTGCGGCAGACAGTGAACTTGCTGTCAGCCAGCGCCTTGGTCATGCAGTCAGCCAGCTGGTTGTTGGTGCTGCAATACTTGAACCAGATCTTGTCGGAGTAGCTGATGGAAATATATGCGCTTTGAAAGTTGACTTGTATATTACAATGGTCTGGACCTGACCTTTTATAGGGTCGAGGTCACCCCTCACACAATGCATCACGTAATGCATCACCTAATTCCTGCATTACATAATACATGTCTTACGTAAGCCATGCCTTACGTAAGCACCTGCTGACTCAGCACTCCAGAACTTTCTATACAACTCTAGAAGCATCCGGAGTGTTCTACACAGTTCCAGAAACTTCATACACTGTGCTTGTCAGCACGAATGAGCTGAACGAACAACACCTCAACACTCCCACGCGGGCAGCTCATGAGTGCGTGCCCATAGCATAGCAACACTCCTTGTGTTTGCCTGCAGGCAGTGCCTTGGTCATGACATCTGCAATCATCTTGGTAGTGGGCACGTAGTCAAAGTTGACTTCTCCACGCTCCACTCGTTCCCGCGCGAAATGATGAATCACATCAATGTGTTTGCTCCTCATTGATGAGATAGGGAACTTCAGCAGTGATAGAGCAGCCTGGTTGTCGGTTTTGATGCACACAGGACCAGGCCTTAGCACGTTGAAGTCACACATTAGCTTGCGAAGCCACAGTGCTTCCTTGACTGCGTGTGCTGCCGCCATGTACTCTGCTTCCGTTGTAGAGGCAGCCACAGTCGGTTGCAGGCGACTTGACCATGAGATGGCTCCGCCATTGAGCAAGAAAACGCAGCCGGTAGTTGAACGACGTGTGCTCACATCACCAGCATAGTCAGCGTCACTGTAGCCCAGCAGCTTTGTATCACCAGCTTTGTATCACCCGCGAGGACAAGGGCTACAGCGAGCTGATCGGCAGTCTGCTGTACCTGTCCGTGAGCACTCGAGCTGACATCGCTCAAGCCGTGGGAGCTCTCTCGCGCTAC
>BDCZ01000063.1:8383-43899 GCA_001662365.1 Chlamydomonas applanata
CACTTGTCCTCCTACTGGTGGTGGCAGTTGTCCTCTTCCTCCAGTTGCTTGTGGCCACTTGGTTTGTGGCGGTCCTCCTCAACATCTTCACGCCGCTGCGGGCCTCTGTTGCACATGAGGCGAGTGTGTCACAGGAGGCTTGGCACCTGGTACGCTGGTGGGCCAAAGCTGCTGCACGCAAGGCCCCGAACAACACAGCTGTCTCCCACCTGCTGGAGCGTGTGATGCCGGCACTGCAGCAGCAGCCACCCAACGCCACTCCCCCCTCTGGGCGGAAGCCAACAACACTTCAGCAACTCCAGCACATGGACCTGCACAGCAAGAGCTTTGTGCACCAGCTGCTGCGGGGCGCGTTGTCCAACAGGGTTGCCCCAAGTGTGGCTGGCAGCTCTGCAGGAAGCCAGGCCGCGTCCCTTGAAGTGCCGGACGCCTCAGCCTTGGGGACGTCCTCTTTGGTGGAGGGGGAGCCATCTGAGGCAGCTAGCTTGGGCAGGGCTCAAACACCAGCGGCCACCCACACGTCAGCAACACGCATGTCGGGGGAGCAGGAGGCTACAGGCTACGGGGAGCTAGATGTGCCTTCCCATGTCCACAGCATGCGGTCGTTCCTGCAGACTGTGAAGCAGCATTCGCGGGCGATCCGGCGGCCTGCGTCCTTCACACACCTGCCACCAGCCGAGGTTGATGCAGCCCCGCCCAGCAGGTCGTACAACGGGGCCGTTGGCATGCCCCTGCTGCCCAGGCGCATGGGCCACAGTCCCAGCAGGGCCGCCTTACGGCAGGCAGGAAAGGCAAGGGAGGGCAAGCAGCCTATGGCAGCAGCCTGCACCTCTGAGGCAGCCCGCATGCCTGTCACCAACCAGCCATCGATCCCTACACGCCAGGTGCCTGTCAATCACACGGGGCCCGGCCCTGAGGGTCCACATGCTGACCGTGTGCAAGTCCTGCCCTCCCCACTGCCCTCAACACCACCTCCAGATCATGGGGGGGAGGGGGAGGACGGCATGCACGATGGTGATGAGCAGGAGCATGGTGATGCTGTCCACCCCCTTCCCTTTTGGCCCGGCTCCTCCCCACGGGCCGTGTTGCACCAGGCATCCACCACAACCCACAGGCAAAGGCTGCTGCCAGCGGCTGGCTTGCCACCGCCCAGCGCATCCAAAAGAGGCGACTCAGCGCCTCTGCCTCAGATGCTGAGGGCGCCTGCGGGGCCCCTGGGCCTTGGCTTTTCATCCCAGCTCTCATCATCAAGGACGGCTGGAATGCACCCAGCGGTTGGGGGCCCGGGCACCGCTGCAGTGCTGCCCCAACCAACACGCAAGCAGTCAATGGACAATGCTGTGGGGTCTGCTCAGGGGTCTGCTGCTTCAAGCATGGGGACAGGCAGTGAACCCTCGATGCCAGCAGCAGCCTCATCGGCATGGACGCAGCCCCTGCTCTCAGCTTTTCACACGCCAACGGCCTTTGCGCAGCCTTCTTGGCTTGCGGCTGGTGACAACAGCACTCCCACTGTGCATGCCACCTCTGCCAGGCCATCCCTAGACTCCAATGGCAGCAGCAGGGCGGGCCCCATCCGCTCCCCTTCCCGTACGCTTCTGAGCGGCAGCAGTGGCAAGATGGTAGGCAGTAGCAGGAAGGCCGGCCGTGGGCCACCCACTCAGGAATTTGCCATCCAGAGGTTGGACACTGCCCTGCGGTCCATTCTGGCCGAGCGGCGCACTGTCTCAGATGCGGCCGTGCTGGAGGCCGCGCTTGCTGCGTGGTCAGGGAGTGCAGGCGGCGGTGTGGACCGGCAGCAGCAGTCTGGATCCAGGCCGCCATTGCGCCGCGAGCAAAGCGTTGGCAGCCAGGGCTCAGCAGGGTCCGCGCCACGGGTATCGTTTGCAGGCACTTCTTCAAGCCCAGTGCCGGACCCTCTCAGTGACAGGCATCGGCTCGCGCACAGCTTCACCACCAATAGCAGGATGTCCGAGGATGCCCAAGGCACAGCAGGCGTGCGCGGCAAGCCTGCCACCATGCAGAAACCTGGCATGCGCATTCGGTCTGTGACCTATAGTGGCACCACATCTGGTGGGCCCCCGATTGCACCTGGGTTCACCACCAGCCCCTCCACATGGCTTCCAGATGCCTCGTCCCGCTTGCAGTACAGCACACCAGCAGGGCCGCTGTCGCCGGCCCCTTCATATACCTCCAGCCGGTTTGCTCCTACCGGCAGCAGCAGGCACATGACCACTGTGGCACTCAGTCAGGGTAGGCTCAGTGGCAGCTTTGCCCAAGGGCCACTTGCTCCCACCCCCTCCCCCTTGTCCCCTACAGGCCCCCGGGCGCTGGCATCTGCTGCCAGAATCCCACTCCCGCAGCTGCCCCCTCAGCACTCAGTTCTAAACAGCGCTCTGTCCGCTAGCGCACCGCTGGGAGCGGCTGGAAACAGGGGCGGCTGGGGCCGGGCCTCCTATGAGATGGAAGCTGTACTGCTGGGTCCCAGTCCAACCGCTGCGCCTGCAGTACCATCATCACTGGCGCCCGGTCAAACCCAGTCATCACTGGGCAGTACAACCCACATGTACCCGCAGTACGGCTCCGTCCGCAGTACAGTGTCCCGCCGGCTGATCATGGTGGGTGAAGACCCTGGAGAGGGGGCCCCTGATGAGGACGAAGACATGGCCGCTGCAAGCCATGACAAGTCAGACGCATGCAAGCCAGCATGCAAGCCGCTAGCAATGTCAGCAGTCGGCGATGGTTGGATGCAGGAGGGGCCCAGCCGGGGAGTGATGTCCCTCCCAGGGACTGCAGAGGAGCCAGCTACACGGGTACAGCCAACAGCGGCCACTCAGAGGACCAGCAGGGAAGTGCAGGCTGTGCAGCAGGGCATGGCCAGCTGTTTGCTGGGGCCGGAGGAGGCTGGGCATCGCCCAGAAGCTGGACAAGTGGATGGGAGGCCAAACAGCCAGCAGGGGGTTGCTGGGCCCCCCTCGCATGCTGATGTGGTGCATGCAGCAGTGGTGGCGATGCATGCACATCATCAGGCTACTGCTGGCATGCTGGTCGAGCTGGAGGTGGGTGTACATGCAATAGTATAGTATATGCTGTTATGCTGCACATAATTCAAGTCACAGGATTCAACTGACAGGACTAGGACTGTGTACAGCATGGCATTGTTAAGACTGAGGCAGTGGATTAGTTTGTGTGTGGAGTTTTGAAATGTATGTGGAGATGGACGCAGCGCTTGAGGGACTTGGGCTACCGTGGGCATGCCTTGCTCATGTGTCGAGTTGCTAGCGCATTCGCTTGCAGCCACACAGCGAGCTAGGCTGAGCACACGAGCTGATCTGTGTGTTTTTCTGCGCACCTGCTGCACATGATGCAGGGCCTGCAGCAGGCACAGCGCCAGCTGGCCACCCAGATGAGTGAACTCATCGATAGCTGGCCAGCACGGCAGCGGCGTCAGAAGAAGCGGCCCAGCCCTGCTGGTTTGGAGGGGGCCGGCACACAGGAGCTGCAAGTACCTGCTGCCTCCGGCCCTATCAGGAGCAGCTCAGAGCTGTCCAGGCTGCTGGTCTCAGCCTTTTCTGGGTCCCGCAGGCAGAGCAGCACGGAGGTAGGCAGGGCTTCAGACGAGGTGCCACGCTCTCCACCCACAGGACCGGCGGTGCCCCTGGCCCTGCAACTCCCAGCAGACACACCCAATGTCCCAGCAGCCAGTGCTGCGGGGGTCACACCATCACCGCCCCGGACTGCAGCAGGGGCGGTGTCACCACGTGGTGCAGCTCACAGGCATGGGGGGCCGAAGGAGGGGGGCGGGCGAGGCAGCTCACCAAAAGCCAGTGCACCTGTGCCGACCCCCTCATGGGCTCACACACCTGGCCGCGCACTGGCACTTGCGGGGCTGAAACGCCCTCAGGCCCCGTCTGGAGGCCAGCACCTGCACCAGCACCAGCAGAACAGGCAGGCCGTGCCTGCTCCTGTTCAGGCTGCTGCCACAGAGCCTGGTCTGGGGCTGGTGCAGCCGAAGGCTATAGCTACTGGTGTTATCCGCGGGGCCCTGCCTGCTCCCATGTCATGGCCTGGACCCTCCTTGAGTGCAGCTGCAGGCACAGGCTCTGCTGCTGTGGCTGTGGCACGCACTTTGGATCATCCGATGGCATCGGACGGACCAGCATCAGGACAGGCGTCGGCTGCTGTAGCTGCAGGGGAGGCTGCCGGCAGTGGTTCCGGATTCGGTGCAGGGGCCAGTCCTACCTCCGAAACCAGCGCAGCGCGCACAGCACGGGCTGCCCTTGAAACGGATGCGTACGATGAGCTGTCGACTTTGCAGGAGTGGGTGGATGCAATCTCAGAGGGGGATGCATCCGGCCCTGCGCTGATCTGATCTGAGCATCACACTGAGAGTCCGTGGTGAGAGCGATGATGCAGCGTGCATACGGCAGCTGCACATTAACCAACTTGGACCTTGCCAGGGTTGGCCCACCAGCCCCAAACACAGTGGCACACACGTCCACAAACACACCGCCGATCAAGGAACACAACCAAGGGTGGCACACACTGCAAGGCCATAAAAACATGCACCCCACCTACAAGTGTGACTGTGGTGTGACCACGCACGGGGCAGTACAACAGGCAGTACAATGAGCAGTACAGTGGGCAGTACACCAGGCCGCCTTGTGCTCAGTTTTTATAGATGTAGGGCCGGAGTCTCCTCTTAGGCTGTACGTATGCATGAGTTCAAGAAGGTGGTTCAGCCATTGTGGGCAATGTGGCTTTGGGCAAAAGGGCAAAGGGTCAAAAGCCAGGGCTAAGCTGAAATGCTCAACAGGGGTGTGAGGGTAGATAGGGTGGCGAGGGCCACAGCTCACAACAGGGGTGTGGGGCTGACGAAAAGAGCCAAGACTACACATCTACAACGGGGAAATGGGGTTTGTCTGCCACACACCACTGGGTGCAAAGGGTCTCTGCAATAGAATAAGTTGACAGGTGGTGAGTAAGCACGGCCTTGCAATTGGATGATGGGGTGCCCCCGTTCATTCGCCAGTGTGATGGGTTGCTGCAGCACAGTAATTGCTGCTGGAGAGCGCCCACGGGCTTTTGCTGTTACACAGGCTGCTGCCGTGTTGCTCCAGTGTGGTGGTCAGCCAGATACACGTAAGGATCGATGTTGAATGTACTGACTGTAGCATAGCGTTTTCTGATGCTTTGTAGCCAGCTGTGTAGCTGTGAAAAAGAGTAGGAAGAAGAGCATGAGGCTGGTTTGTAAGCGTGAACCTCGAGAGCAACTTTCGAGCAAAGGCACCAGCTCTGATAAGGCTGTAAAGACTGACAGACATGCACAGCCCAAAACACTACCCAATGCGCTGTGCGGTAACGGTGCAGCGCAGCAACGACAGAGGGCTGTGGGGAGGATGGGTGCCGACTGGAAGCAACTTTCCTTGTGTCAAAAGTGTCATGCAAGCACGTTGTAGATGTGTACGCATGTGGCCACCTGTTGCAAGCGAGCCCTTCGTCATGCAAACCTCAGATGATTCCCAAGAACCTGCAAGCTCACAGGCTGAGCAACTGGATCTGATCCAGGCACAACAGGGCAGTAAACTCAGCACTCGGGTTCTTCCATTCGATGCGATGGATGTCAAGGGCGCTGCCTCGTGCACTGCAGCCCAGGAATGGTCCACCTGGGTGTGGCACATAATAATATAATAACACGGCGTGTCACAGATGTGTCTCCATGCCGGAGCCTGGTGACAGTCGTTATCTAAACACCACCACTAGAGGACCAAGCCAGCCTAGAATACCGGGAGCCGCCCCACTACAGCACCTAGCACCCCGTTGGGTGTGGCGCATGCAGGCATGTTTTTACAAGTAATCAGGCAAATCCATGCGGGCGTGGCACACAACACAGCAAGATAGAGCCTTTCGTAGAGCTTCCTTTGCCACACGCCACACGCCACATATAATAAGGCGGCCACATGTGACAAGGCCGTATGCTCGTACGTATTCATATATACGATTAAGCTTACACTGTCAGCAAGCCGTGCAGGCACCTGGCCCTCTATAGTCCTAAGGAACTTCTAGTTCATGGGCTCCGGCAAGCAGATGAATCTGTGAAACACCGTGTTTGTATTGTCTGCAAGCATGACTGCACCGTGTTTGCTCTGTGGGCGGCGTTGCTCACGCATTTCACCCACCAACAGGCGTGAGGCCACGGGACCCAAACTCAGACAGGTGGATGTAGTACTTGACCCAGCCATTCTGCTCCTCAAAGGTGGGCTGAGACCCAAGGTTGACTGCTCCACAGCTATCATCCTGTGCTTCACATATTGCATACAGAACAGGCATACAGTACAGTATACTCCGTCATACCCAGCTCCTGTTAAGAATGCCGATGGTCACACCAGTTATTGCTCGTGCAGCATGCGGTGGGCTGTGCACATCAACAATCAGCACCACGGCCTCTTCCTGCACCAAATCACCTCATAGTTACAACGGGAAGCTGGAGAAGGCATCCCAGTACACAGGCTGTACGATCATCATCAGGCCATCCAGACCAGCCATGAGCCGGAACAACACTCGACTGCAATGAATAATAAAGTATCATCACACCGCTTCTATTTGAACTTTGTTCATGTTATCATTACGAGGCACGCAAGAATGCATGTCACCTGTACATCCGAGACCAGCAGGACGTCCACAGGCGGTACAATCGTGTTGCCACGGTACACCCAGAACTGCAGGGCTGTCCTGCCAGACAGGGGCGCGCCCGGCCCGTAGTTCGCAACAGCCGTGGCCGCATACTGGGGCAGCAGCTTGCACAGCGCAGTGCCTTGAGCCTTGCCTGGGAGCGTGCAGAAAGACAGACACGTGCAGTATGCAAACGCACGTCTGAGGAGCTCTGTGATGCACTTCTGTAGTTATGTAGGGTCATAGTCTGTAGTTATGTAGCTTCATAGTGTCTAGGGAAGGACTGTCTAGGGAAGGATTGCAATACCTCTTAACACTGCACCTCTCTCGAGCTACAACGGCACCTCTGTTGTGTACTTTACACACTACAATAAGGATGGCTACCCGTTCACGTACCCCGTGACCCGTGATGCGTACCTGCACTGGAACAACTCGTACCGTATCGACCCCAAGCAGTGAGTGTGGAGTGAGCACAGCCCAGCAGTCACACGTGTGGGGATGGGGGCGTTTGACTGTGCTCGTGTTTTTTTTGGAATATGCGGCCACTAGTTTACTTGGCTCTGTGCGCTTGGCATAGCCACGCACGCACAGCACACCCTCAGCACAGTATGTCAGTGCTGTATGTACTGCGCTCCGCGCGCTGACCTGGGCTCTATTGTCATGAGCGTACCGCCTGTCTAGGGAACGACTGCATTACCTCTCAGCTACCCATCATGCCATCTCAGCTCTGTGATGTGCTTTTGCAGTGAGCGTTAATGGGTCTTTTTACATACCCTGTGGTCCCTGGATGCCTGTAGTAACTAAACTGTAAACGTAGCTGGCTTCTATGCATTTCTCGCCTTTTACATACCCTCTTGGGGCAAGGCTACAATCATGTCTACCTCTCTAGAGGTCCATCAGCCACCATCGCACCTGCAGGTGTGTAGTCTGTAAAGGGCCGGGCACCATATGAGACATCTTGCCAGCCGCCCAGGAAGCCCCCATTGTAGATCTGGCCATCGGCAAGGCTTGTGCCAGGCAGCGATGGGAAGGCCAGGGGCCCGAGCAAGCCAGTGGCCCGGAATGCTGGCTGGGTGGGCTGTTGCTGGTTGCGGGGTGCTGCGGGCTGTTGTGGCGGGGGTGGCTGGATGGGTGGGGGTGTGGGTGGAGGTGCCGGCTGCTGTGGTGGCGGTGGGGCAGCAGGCTGTGGTGGTTGTGGTGAGTACAGCTGGGATGCAGGGAAGGGGCCAGAGGGGAGGACTAGTATTTCAGGCCGGGGCCCACGCTGCGATGCGAGGTCTGGGTTCTGTAGCAGCTTGCGTGCCGGCCGTCCTGACGGTGTGACTACAGATGTTTGAAGCGCACGATCCTCTAAAGCATCAGCGCGGCTGCAGGGCACTGCGGGGAGGGTGTGGCGCAGGGCAGGGCAGGCAACGGAGGGGGGAGCATGTGCGTGGAGGATGGATGGAAGCTGATGGATAAAGGAGGACTTGCAAGCTGCAGCACTTGCAAGCGTGCGGGCAAGGTGGGGAAGTGCCCAAGGCGATAGCCTCCACGACAGTTCAAGGACCAGCCATGAGCAAGTGCTTGAGGGTGTGCACTTTGCATGCAACCACTTTGCATGCAACCACTTTGCATGCAACCACTGCGCATGCAACCACTGCGCATGCAACCACTGTGCATGCAACCACTTTGCATGCAAGCCCACAGCCGCATGCGCGCCCATGCCGTGGACGCCTTGCATGCAAGCGCAGCACAGGCATGAGCTGATCAAGCATGGGCACACAGCCACAATACCTTGACGAAATGAAATGCTGATGGGGCCCAAGGGCAGCACCCCCCGGTGCAGGACTAGGAAGTGAACAGGGGCTGTGTCGCAGCTGCCTTGGGGCCCTGCTGCACCCACACTATCCAGCCTGGTGCAGGCCACAGTGCCCATGACTTGGATGTATTTGATGTTCAGCTCTGGAGCCTCAGGCGGTGAGCTGAGCTCGAAACACTGCCTGTGTGCAGTGACAGATCACATGTCGATCCGATGGTGCCATTCAGTAGCAGCCGATCACAATGCAGGCTGGTGATCCCAACTATACTCGGCATCATGCCTGCAGTGCCGTGTTATTAATATTATTATGCCTGCAGTGACTGAGCCTGATTACAGGCGCTTGCCAACAACAGGTCAAACCCAACTGCAGCCGATAGACCCCCTCACCACTGCACCCACCGCACACGAGCTGCACCAGTGGCGGGTACGTAGGCTGGGAGTAGCAGCCCTGTCGGGTGGGCGTCAACTCCAGGCTTGCTGCCGGGCCCCACTTGGTGCTGGTGCTCCATGCGGTCCAGGAGAAGCGCCCCAGGGGGCACACGCCCTGTGATGGACACGCGCCCTTGCTGCCACCCCCCACCTCCATTCAAATCGGCTGTGTTTGGGCTGGCAGGGGGGGCCCCAAAGCAGAGTGCCCCTTGAAGGATGAAGCACACAAGGACAGCGAATGCCTTGAGGAGGTCACCCACACTGAGCCCAGCCCAACCACTACGCATCATCATCAGCTTCTTCTCAACTGCTGCAGGTGTACAGGCCTGGACAACTGATGGCAGGCTCTCAATGGAACTATGGCGCCCCTCCTGGCTCTTTGCCCTTTTCGCGCCCTGCCAAAGGTTCAGGGTTTAGGGTTCAATCCTGCTCTTGCCACGGATTGGTCTTCTTGATATGTTCAAGGAATGTGCGGCTGTACATCCTGTGTCGATAGCTGTACGTCATGCTGTGCCTGTGGCTGTATATCCTGCGCCAACAGCTGTGCGTTCTTCGATCTGGAAGAACGAGGCAAAATTGTTACAGGCCAGTGGCTCACTCGGGGGCCTGACACAAGAACAGGGCTTCTTCCCCGTTGCTCTCCAGGCGTCCTGATCTACAAAATCATGCCACAGCAACATGAGCAGGGTGCTGCCGATCCGCGTTAGGTCCTGCGCACACTTGCTCTGCTCCCCTGATGCGGCCAACAATAATGGACACACACAGCCACACACTCGGCTGCTGGCGTCAATGCAAGTACAGGTGCTGCGCCCATCTGCTCGTCCCGGAGGAAAAAAGGGTCAAGGACATGGCACCTCCCCGGCGCCCCTCCAAGCCCTGTAACTCTGAAAGGAGCTCATGCCCACACTGCGATTGAGGCAGGCCCGGGCCGGGGCACAAAGAATGCAGTGCCATGTGCATGCGCGCAGCCGTGCATCTTCTCACTTCTTTCAAGGCACTGTACCCACACTGGTCACTCCGCCCTCACTCCACAGACTGCCTCCCCTCTCACTTTTTCAGTTGCTTGCATCTGCACCATCTGCACTGCTGGGTGGTGGCGACTCACAGCCACATCACACATCACACAGCCGCAGAAAAAGCAGGTGTGGCATGCCCTGCTCTGCGGCCCTTTCAGCTGCACCCAGGGGCCCAACCACACCACCCCTGCCCCACCACCAACACCACCACCACCTACCAAAACATTGTCCGTTTCACGCCACACCGTTCAAACCCACACCCGGCAGCTGCAGCCGCAAACATAAGACGCCGTCATGGCCACATGCAGCAGCCGCAGCCACTGACCGTCAGCCGCAGCCATCAGCCGTCAGCCACCAGCTGCTTTAGATGATGGTGCCTGCAGGAATGACGGAGTCCTTGATGACCACCACGATGCCGTCCTTGATCACCCACCCCTGCTCCTCCTTGTTCGCTTCCTTCACACCCTCCTTGTTGATGATCTGGCATTTGGGGCCTGCGGAGTGGGGCAAGGCGGTGGAGGGTGCCGGGGTTTCGGCATTGCAGGTTCTGGGATAAATTGGCCCTTGGGCACAGGGAACACTCGCAGGGCCCAAGAACCCCTTCAGAAATGTCATGTCATGAGGGCCACTTGGACAGGGCAGGTGCAGCAGGGCAGCAGCAGGGCACCAGGCAGTGTGGTAAGAGGCAGCGACAACAGCAGCGCCGAGATGCAACCGCCACCCCAGCTGGCTAGCCATCTCCACCTCACTTGACTTCACTGTTCAAGGCCTCCTCCCAACCGTTGGTGCCACCCCTTCCAAACCCAGCGCCGGCCAAACATGCTCCCTTCCAGCCCCGCTCAAACGCTCCCGCACCAATGCGTGCACTTAGGAAACAACGCTCAAACACTCGAACAAAACGCTCGCGCACCGATGCGTGTATTTAGGCTCAATGCTCAAACACTTGAACAATACGCTCACGCACCGATGCGAGCATTCTTGTCGATGATGGCACGGCGCACGATGGTGCCGTCGCCCAGGCCCATGGGGAGGCAGCCGGGCACGTACTCGCACTCCTCAAGTGTCTCATAGTAATCAGAGCCCATGACCATCGAGTCCTGTTCAATGCAGTGCCATGGTGTGTGCGCTTAGTGAGTGTGGGCTCTCATACGCCGTGAGGTACAAGCAACTAGATCTCATGAGATTCAGCTCTCACGATCTCCACGGATGAGATCCCAGGTGAGAGATGAGGGATTGGACATCTGAGGTCTGGCAGCGAGCCAGCGGCGCGCACACACATGTTGCTAATCCTGTCTCGCAGCAGGCATCCACGCGCCATGATGGGCGTATCCAACACACACACACATACCTGCACCACGCAGTCTGCGCCAATGAGGGAGCGGATTCCCACCACTGAGCCGTGCACCTTGGACCCTGCCTTGATCACGCAGCCGTCACCAATGATCGAGTGCTTGACCTGCGCACAATCATGTGCCGCCATGTGATGTGCCGCCATGTGATATGCACAAGTTGGCGGAGGACACAGGAAAAAACAGCGCGCACGGGGCGCCGCAATGTCGGCGCATCCTACAGCAAAGCCTCAACCGCCCTTTCCCGTTTTGGGGGATACACAGGCCCACCAGCGGAGTACAAGTATATAATGTTCAGGCCGGCCAGCCCCCACACATATCATCTATCTATGTGTGACCCACCTCTGCGTCCAGGATCTTGGAGGGGGGCAGGAAGCGTGACATCGTGTAGATGGGGGCGTCACGGTCGTAGAATGAGAACTGCAGGCCAGTGCAGGTGTTCGCAGGGTCAGGGGTTCGGGGTTTGTTTGGGCCAGCGGCCTCACTGTGCATTCAGGCGCCACAGTCTACCATCAGTGTGGAGCGCTCCGCTGCGGTGCTGGTGGCGCAACCGTGCCTACGTGAGCTGAGTCGGGTTTGACACGGAGCTGTGCTGTACTGCACAGGAAGATCAGGGAATCGCAGCACCCCTAATGGGAAACGCTGTAACAAGTCACAAGTGTGCTGTACTGCTGCCACCTGTGCTATCACCAAGCCGTATGGCTGCGCCCTTATCGTGCTCGTGCTTGTACCGCTGCCAGTACTCGTACCCCAGCCAGTACTCGTACCGCCCTGATCCTTAGGCCCCTCAGTACTGCTCCCCTGCACCACCGCGCGCCTGGATCATCACACTCCAGGATCAGAGCCTAGCTGCACCACGGCTGTACTGTGCCTCAATGTACTATGGTGTACTGCGCCGCTGGTGTACTGTACCGCCCAGCACCCTCGAGCCACTCACCTGCGCCGTCTGGGGGTTGGCCAGGGACAGGTTGGCGTTGTAGAATGCCTCCACGGTACCAATGTCCTCCCAGTAGCCCTTGAACGCGTACGCTTGCACCTGCGCGCGCATGCATGTTGGCCCATGCATGTCACCCCATCGGCATGCAGCTTGGCTCGGCATCCATGCAGGTTGGCACTGCAGGCTATCCCATGCAGCATGCTCCATGCAGGTTGGACCTGCACCGAGTCCCATGCATGCAGGCATATTGGCCAGGCATGTTGGCCCATGCGTGTTCGCCTGTGCAGCCTGCACGCCCATGCCTTGATGGACAGGTTGCTCCATGACATGCATGCTGTGGATGCTGTATGCCCATCAGCTCTTTGAACACAGTCTGGGCAGCATGGGCATGGCCCTGCCACCCACACCCACATGGCTGTCCCCCACGCGCCACCGGCATGACCTTACCTGACCTGCCCCAGCTCTTGACACACCCTGCACAACGCTCCCGCCACCAGCCCCATACAGCCACACGCTGCCCACACGGACTACGCAAAACCCCATGCCCGATTAGAAGACCCCATGTCCTGATGCGATACCACCACCCCTCAGCACCCCCATGCATAATACCTCCATTCCCATGCCATGCACCTCCCATGCTGCGCAGCCAGCCGTGTGTCCCTCACCCACCCCTCCCCCAGCCCGTGCTCTGCTCACCTTCATGCCCATGTTCTTTGCGCCAGGGATAACCTCATTGCCGAAGTCATTGGCATCGGGGAACTTGGACAGCAGCAGCTCCTTCAGTGCCTTGGCTGACATCACATATATGCCCATGGAGGCAATGTAGGGCTTCACCTTGGCACTGCACATTGCAACGGCCAAGCATCACACGTCACGCACGGCATGAGCCGTAGCTCCAACACCTCCACAGCACACCCTCTCAACCCACCCGTGACAGCACCAATCAGATGTGCCACCACACTTGCGCAGCTCAGTCATGCAGATGTCACGGGTCTCTCACCAGTATCACACATCACACTGGCCCGCACTCATTTCACTCTTCTCATACTTCGCACTGCTCCTCACACTTACATCTCGGCGTCCACACCCAGGATACTGGTGTCCACTCGCATGGCCGTCAGCTTCTCGCCCTTGGGCTTTTCAGCAAACTCCACCACGCGGCCACTGGCGTCAATCTTCATCAGGCCGAACGCGGACGCCTGCGCACACACATCGTCCCCAGGCCTGCATGTTCTTCGCCCTGGAGACTTGACTTTGCCCAACAGAAGAAGCCCCAAGGAACACGCACTGCAGGGTCCAGAGTCAACCACCCAGCGGGCATCCCCACACAACGACACCCCATCTCACTACATCCCATCCATTCCCATGTGTTTGACTCTGCGTGCCTCGTCCCTGTGCCAGCCCCCGCGTCCTGAGCCCCACCGCACCTCCTTCTCAGCGCACGGCAGCGCAGCGATCGTGATGGCCGCGCCTGACTCGCGGTGCTTGCGCACAAAGTCGCGGTAGTCCATGCGGTACAGGTGGTCACCTGACAGGATCAGGAAGTCCTCCACACCATCGCGCACCGCCTCGTCAAACAGCCACATGTACTGGCGCACCGCATCGGCGGTACCCTGAGCAGTACAGCAGTACAGCGGTACAGTACGGCGTCTGGGTGGTGGCCATGGCAGGCCAATGCCAGCCTTCGCGCGTGTGCGTGCTCACCCACAGTGCCGCAGCACCGCTGCCCGTGCTGTCGATGTAGCAGGAATGCATGCGTGGGCATGCTTCAGCCCCCAGCCCCCCACCCCCCCCACACACGCTGGACATAGCCCACTGCACCCAGCCCACTGCACGGCACATCATGTTCCAGCCCAAGGGAGCAGCTGCTGCCCACCGCTCAAAGGCACCTCTCTGGAATCAAAACCAGAGGCAAGCCTGCCTACTGCCCCTGCCTATAGCCCCTGCCGTTGCAGCCCCTCGCTGCACACCTGGAACCAGCTCTTGTTGACGCTGGACTGGGAAGCAGCCAGCACCTCCACGAAGCCACGGCTGGCATTACCACCCACGGAGGAGTTCTGCAGGCAGAATTTTGTGGGAGAATACCAACGCAGGCGGAAATTAAAGGATGGGCAGGGCGCAAGGTGCAGGGCATTCCATAGAACGCTGACAGGAGGCATGCGAGCACGAGGGCATGTTTTTAAAACTACATGGTTAAGCAGATGCTGAGCAACTTGCAATGCTCAGCAAGCTGCTGGCCGCATGTGCACGATGCCCATGCGCCGAGTCACAGCGCCTGGTGCCGTGTTTCGCACGCTGCGGGGGCCGGCTGTGTAGGTGGTGTGCAGTGGCATTGCATGCCCACGTGTGCGTGAGCTCATGGCGATGCCAACGACGATGCGCAGCGGCCGTGCACGCATGCAGGGGGGTGCAGGGGAGGAGGGATGTTGGGCAAGCCGAAACCCTCAGCGCGCGCATCATGCAAGTATGCGCGATCTGGCAGCCCACCAGCCCCCCACTCACGTAGGCCTGGGACAGATGGCGGTTCAGGGATGCGGAGTTGAACTGCGTGAGGCAGTAGATCTTGTTGATGTTGCTGTTCAGGCAGTTGCTGACGGGAATATCGATCAGGCGATAGTTTGCGCCCAGGGGCACGGCAGGCTTGGCACGCTTCTTGGTCAGGGGGTACAGGCGGGTGCCGGCACCACCACCCAGGATGATGCCCAGCACGGTCTGCAGGCAGTGCATGGCGAGCAGGAGCTTGAGTCGCATGCAAATGGACCCACGATAGGGTTTGCGTCAAGGTGGGTCTGATAATAGCACTCGTTCTGAATGGAACGATGATCTCGCAAGTATCCTTGCACCCCTGCACGCCCGGTGTCCACGTACCTTGTTGATGTCAGCCTCAGCGATGCTCGAGCCCGCGCTAGGAATGTTAGCAGGAGCAGCAGGGGCCTTGGGAGCTGTGGTGGCACTCACGGCCTGGCAGCGCACGACCTGGCACAGGGATTGGGATGGACCAGTTCAGATAAGGGTTCGACATCGTGAACCCAACACTTGCGCTTCACGATTTACCTTGCTGGCGCAGGTGCGGCTCACAGCCATACGACGGCCAGCCACGCTCTTCATCGCCAGCCCTGCAAGTGTCGATCGTGAGTTGAGCACTCCAGACTCAACGATAAGGGCACCACAGACGAGGCCCTGCAGCATCAACACGTTGTTCGGCTTGCCTTTCTTTGAGCCCTGGGCCTTGATGCCCTGGGCCTGGGCACGCTGCTGAAGCAACTGCATCATCTAGGCTGTGTTGTATGCGGGTCCGGGACACGAACTCCACGCAACAAACTGTTTCAAGCCCGACTGCTGGGCCCTTCTTCTCTCTTGCGTGCGTCACATGTGCTCCGAGTGACTCGGAGGGAGCTTTAGGCACCCAACAGGTTCTTGAGCAGCGTTTACATGCTTCATATAAACGCACGCACTTAACACTGGGCTTTGTCCGACATGTACTGCCCTTGTACTGCCCACAGTAGTAGGGCCAGTCAGCCACCTGCCGCTTTCACCGCCAGCCGCGGCCGGCTCCGCTGCCCCGCCCCGCCCCGCCCCTGCTCCCCCTGCCCTTGCCGCCCCCGCTGCTGGCCTCGGCTTTGCCAGCAGCTACTGCTGCTGCCTTGGGCAGCACGCAGCTGAAGCCAGGGCGTTCAAACTCGCGTGCATAATCCCAGATGAGGGATGGCCGAGTGGTGACTCCCACACTAGGCGCCACCCACAGCTTGAAGCTCGCGCGCCCCTTGACTCCCACTGCAATCCAGCCCAGCCCCGCTATGTGGATATCTGTTGAACTTCGGTCCCATGCCCCACCCTCCACTACCACGTCTCGTGCCGCCCATGAAGGCAGCTCCACGAAACGCTCGAATGATGCTGGTGGGACGAGCTGGCCACCTACATGCTTCATCACGCGCTCAGCAGCGCCCTCCGTCTTGCCTGCGTGCGGCCCAAGCCACCCACAACAAATTGAGCGATCAAAATGCAGGCGTGGCATGTACTGACACACAAGGCAAAGCCAACACAGGGGCTCCAAAGCAGTATGGCCCAAAGTAGGGTCCCCTGAAAGAGGGCCTCCACCAGCAGAGCACCAACAGCCCGCACGCACCACCACCTGAGGACCCTGTGTCAGCCGGCCAGTCTACCACACGTGCCAGTCAGCCAGTCAGTCAGTCAGTCAGCCCCCCTGCCCACCTTCCCCACAGCTGCCTGCCACGCACCCATGTGCAGGTTGATGTACGACGACACAAAGATGGTCAGGTACAGGGTAGCCCCTGGGTGGTCCACCACATCCAGGCGCGCCAGCCCGCCCAGCAGTACCGTACTGCCAGCGCTCAGGCGGTACGTCCGTGGCAGTAGCGCCTTGCTGGGCAGTACCTGTTTCACCTCGGCTGGCGACAGCAGCGTGGTGAGCTGGTGGGGGTGTGCAACTCCTGGCGTGTCAAACGCACGCTGCTTGGGGCCCAAGGGCAGGCCTGGGACATTGATCAGGCCGAGCGTGGTGCCAGGCATGGGGGCGATGGTAGGCTCGCCCTTGCCTGCTGTACCGCCTAGCCGCTTCATGGCAGCGATGAGGGAGCTTTTGCCGGCGTTTTGGGCTCCCACGACCCACAAGTCCCCTCTGAATCCCAGCGCCTCTCGCACACCCTCCACCAGCGTTTGCACACCCATGCCGCGTGCAGCCGACACACAGAAGACCTTGTCGGCCGGGGGCAACCCAGCCTGCCGCAGCCGCGTACGCACCCACTGCGCCATGCGCATTGACGTGGCTGCCTCCTTAGGCAACAGGTCTGTCTTGTTGAGGGCCACCATGAGCCTGAACTTGGGGAATGCGCCACTCCCTGCCGCACCGCCCTCCTCCCCGTCTTCCTCCCACTCCCCAACCCCCTCCTCTTGGCCGGAGTATCCCACACCCAGATTAATCTTGGCTGCTGGGCCTTCTGATGTGGTGGCTGGCCCCCCCAGGGTGGTGCGTGCCGCGGGGCGGCGCCCGCTGGCTGCAGCCGCTCGCTCGTCGCGAGCTTCGTCCACGCGCGCCCATGCAGCTGCCACTGAGTAGCCAGGCGGGTACAGCGACCTGTGAAAAGTACCAGCAGTACATCTTTGAGGCCAGGCGATCTTGACGCATGCATGCGCACCAGGTCAAGGAGCAGGGCAGCTGGATAGGCTGCAACGCCAACCAGCTTGCTTGCTTTTGCAGGGGAGTACAAGAGTCCCCGCTGCTCCCACGTCCCCTCTCTGGCCCAGCCACCTCACAGAACAAACCAGCCAGACGAACAGTACAGGCAGTACATGGACAGCACAGGCAGTACATGTGGCACAGCAGTCACATGGCTCACATGACCGCCTCGCGTGGCAATGAGCCGTCAAAGTCCCATGCGTCCACCACCACCAGCACCACCGCGCGCCGGTCCTTCTGCAGGAAGATCTTGCGCCCCACCTGCCATGCGTCAAGACCCATCACTTGCGATCCAGGTCAGCTTCTCCAGGCAGTCGAGAGTGCCAGCCAAGCACGGGCACAACAGGCTCATGTGCACGCATGCAGTGCAGCAGTGGGTGCACAGCTCTGCGCTGCTGATTGCATTGCTGCCTGCACATCGCGTGAAGAGGTGCACAGCAGCGGCAGGTGCTGCACCAGAGGCAGCCAATTCCCTGCACACATGCCCATCGCTCCATGCTAATAGGTATGTGGAGTAGCATACCTTCTTCCCCAGGTCAAAGTCAGGTAGTGCAGCTTCAGCGGCCTCAACCTTGATCTTCCTGCGGATGGGCAGGGAGCCGGAGAGGCCAGCCATACAAGAGTGATGCTGTCAAGCACTGTAACAGCAAACTCGTGAGGCAGACTCGTGAGATGCACTCCATGAGCACCAGAACTTGTGAGACCCACACATGAGACGCGCTCATGAGCACGAGGGCAAGGAGTTCCATGTTCCGGGCATGCAGTGGCCATACTACCAGTGTCTGATACAGTGCCACTTGTCAACTCTCGCAGACCAGAGGCAAGCGTGCTGCGTTGTAGCAAGGCTGCGAACGCCACAGAGGCAAGCACCCAGCCTGGCCACTCACCCAAGCTGGCCACTCACCCTGCATGCCGTAGAGAGTAGCACCGTTGGCACACAACATCTGGCAACCCATCGTCCTCTTCCTCAGGCCCCTCCTCGCTTTCTGCACCGCCAGCCTCGGCTGACCGGGCAGCTGCATACTCCTGATCCCCTTCATCTTCATCCTCCACTACAGCAGTAGCACGAGCACGCCCCCGTGGCCCTGCCCCAACGCCCTTTGCAGCCAGCAGTTTCTCAGGTATGATAAAGTAGCCTGGCACCTTTGCATCCTGTAGCTGCAGCTTGATGCCACAGCCCGGGCAGAACTGAGGCAACTGAACGCCCGCGGCCGCAAGGGCCGACACCTGAGCTTCAGGTGTCATGGGTGCTGGGGAGGAGGGAGAGGGCGTGGCCGAGACGCGTGTCCGGGCACCACGCACTGAGGTGCTGACTCCTCGACTGCTGCTTGGGCTTGCATAGCTCCAAGAGCCTGGACCTGGGTATCCTGGCCGCGTGCCTGGGTGGCCAGGTGTGCATACTCCTGCGTTTGGCACCTCCAGGGCCCAGGGTGAGGAGCATGCTCGTGCATGCTGACCATGCATAGCCGCCATGCTGACCATGCTGCGTCCACTGGTTGAAGCAAGGCTGGAGCATGCCTGTGGCCCTGCGCCCATGCTGCGACGCAATCCGTAGCTCTGCAGCAAGCAGCTGCACGCCGATGACAGCGCGCTCCTGCTGGTGCTTGCGCCACTTGCGAATCGTTGCATTTCTTGTAATAACGGCGGCATATGATATTCAATTGGATAAAAATGCCTCGATTCCTCCAGGTGCGCCAAAGGCAGCAAAACGAGCCCTGCACTTTACCAACGGAGTGGGCTAACACTCTCTGATGATTTGGCGCATTGGGCTTGCACAAGGTGCGCCGCCACACGTGATTATCAGAATGGCGCTCTTAACAACTAAGCAGGCTGGTTCAGGTCTTGCCTCCAGGCAGTGCTCTCGGATCTCCAGGCCCTGTTTGGCTCCTGTCCGGCCATGCCACTCTGCCCCAGCTCGCTCCCACGTGCTGAGGTCGACGCCAGCAGGTAATCGTGGTTCGATAGGGTTGTATTCACCTGGGCAATCAATTCTGCAGTGCTGGAGCATTCTGAGAGTGCAGAAGATAGTGCCAGTACCCTTCTTGCCGGCAGTGGTGCAGCCAATCCCAGAACGCCCATGCACACCACTGGTGCATACATGGCCTTGAGCACCAAATGCTCATGACGCACATCGTTGGCTTGCATGCCCCTGTGTGACCGTGCTCGCAGACATCACCCCAGCACCTGAGACAGCTGCAGCAGACACAGCCAGCACATCAGCTGAGCCTGTCAAGGATGAGGTGCCTGAGGTGGTGTTCTATGAGGGCAGTGGTGGCAGCAACACTGAGCTGGCCATTAGCATCTTGCTCGCGTCGACGCTGCTCTACGCACCATTGACGCTAGCGTCCGTGGGCAGGTGGGCACAGGGCACATGCCTGCACACGGACGCGTAGCAACATAGCAACATACCCCGTGCACCTAGCCTCCAGGGCCTGCTGCTGGGTGTAAACTGTACACCACCACACTACCATCAGCAACTGCGTGTACACAGTACAGCACGCCAGCCAGGGCAGGCAAGCTGGGTCCCGAAGCTCTGATGTGTGGGCTCATGCCTCCGTGCTTTCCTTGCCGCTTCTGCGGCTGACTGCGCACGCAGGCGGCTGTGGCTGAGCTACAAGTTTACCAACAAGCGCATCATCATCAACAACACCTCGCCCCTGTTCAAGCGCGAGGTCCAGATCAGCTACAGCCAGATCAAGGAGGTGCGGTTTGCTGGATTTGCTGACTTGAACTTCTGATTGACTGACTGACTGACTGAATGACTGACTGACTGTTGACCGTTATATCACATCTATGACCTGACTGCCGTGATCGTTATACAGCGCCGTCATGATGTGGGGCGGCCCTGCGGCAGGTGTTCAAGCTCACCAGCAATATGCCACACTGCAGGGCCTTGCCCTTCGCATCGCACACACGCCATGGGAACGCAACAGCCTGAAAGGGGGTGGGGCTGCCTTACCGGGGTGTTCACGAGCAGCTCGGATGCACAAAGCGCGTCGGATCCAGCCCTCATTCGTCCCCTATGCTGACAGGCAGGCCCTGACAGAGCGATGGCTTGTGTGACATAGCACAACATGCCTCGCCTCGTGCACCTGCATTAGACTGATCCTCAACAAGCTACAACCTGCAAACAACCTTGAACCCTGAAACTCTGGGACACAACCCTGAAGCCGTGACCAAGAACCCGTCATGCTTGTGTGTGCAGGTGCGTGCAGTGGGGCGTGCATTCGGCGCGTGGGGTGACATGGTCATCTTCCTGAAGAATGGTGGTACACTGGAGCTGGTGGGCATGGAGAAGTACAAGGAGATTAAGGAGCACATCGAGCGCAGCATGTGGACGCTCTGAGTGCCCTTTGTTTTGGTTCAAGGCTTGGTCCAGGCTTGATCGAGGCAAGCCTATTTCAATGATCACATGATGATGACATCGGTTGGTTTTTGTTTTAGCAGGGATTCCTAGAGAGCTTCCACTATGGGAGCAGTGAGCAGTGATGAAAGGGTCCTTACGTGCAGCAAAATGCATTTTGAGTGTTGTGCCGGAGAGATTCTGGGAAATGAGCTGGACAATTTTGCTCTGTTGCGTGTCCAGCTGCAGCTGTCGTGATCACAGTTTTGAAAATGGCGCTGGGGGTGGCGATGGCCCCTGCAGTTTTGTTGTGGTTGCGGGCCAAGCCGATGGGACACAACTACAGTGGGTTACATGGCTCCTCTTGGCTCTACGAGCGCCTATATGGGCGGCTGCCCTGTCTACAGTAAAAAATGACTGCGCGCAGCGCAATTGGTTTTGCCACTCACACACAGGATGAGCCACAGCCACAGCGTTCGCAGCTCCAGCCACACACAGCATTTGCAAGGAATGTACAAATGAATCCCTGACGCGTGCACCCGGGGCCAAGAATTTCCACCATGGCCCAACACATGGGTGGGGAAAGAATGCTGGCTTTCTGCCTGGTTCCCAGTTCCCACCAGTGGTTTGTAGATGGGGTTGGGCTGCCAGCAAGATATGAATCCCCTTGACCTGCCTACTACCTACACACTACAGCATGGCACACACGCCCTTCGTTCTGCTACTCGGACTGGACGGTCATGTAGGAGAGGGACACCATGTAGATGTAGACAGGCATCTGCCCGTACAGTACACACACGCCAGTGTTCCACATCGTCTTCATGCAGCGGTCGGGCAGGCGTAGGCACCCACATTTGCATTATGTGGAGTGTGCGCAGGCCCGAGCACTACGCCGGCTGCGTAGACACATCAAGCTGCCTTCTGTCTACCAGGTGAAGCCACTGGACCCTGTAGTGCCCCAACCCCATTGCGCTCACACCCATCCCAGTTGCACGTTTACCTACAAGCCCACCCTCACCTCTCATGCCCCTCCCCTTCTGCCTCATTGTCCTTGTCCTTGTGACTGACCGCTGAGCCTCGTCACAGAGGCTGCCAACCCACATACCCACCATACCATCCCTGACAACCCCCCAAACTACACATCGCACGGACCGCCACCGGGCACTGAACACACACCAGACACGCCACAGCACTGCAGGGCCGGCCAAGCTGACCGCAACTCTGCAGGAGCTGTACCTGTGACCGCCTCTCCGTCCATCACTCCATTCCAGTGCACTGTCAAGTCTATCACGGACGGGGCTGCCCTGCTGCGCCCGCCCAAAGAGGGCGTGCCCCTCAACGCGCAGTACTCAGGGCACGAGCGAGCGCGCTCAGCGTATTCAGCGCTCACAGCACGCTCAGCGCTCACAGCGCGAGCGAGCGCGCAGCGGTGGACGGCGAGGGGCGAGAGAACATGGTGGCTGGTGCAAAGGAGAGACCGGCCACGATGCGCGGGTTGGACGGCGGCACCACCCATTGGTTTGTGATCGGGTTGTATACGCCCTGGTCACGCCGCGGCTCGGCTGGGCGCACGTGGCTGCCTGTCAGCCCGACCTGGACGCGAGCCACATGCGCACCAACGTAGCAGCCAGTCAGACTGGAGGCAGCATCAGTGAGAGGGGCCACAGCCACATGGACGGATTCCGACGGTTCCCCACCCACCCACCCACCCACCCTCTCATACACGCACGATCGCAGGCCGGTTTGTGCATGCTCGTGAGGCCCATGGTGCCCCATGCCCCAACCACAGGCTGCGCATGCACAAACCACCACTGCACAAACTACCAGCACTTCCCTCCCTCTTTACCCCCGGCCCATCACTCCCTCTCCCTAGAAATGTTATAATGTTACATCTGATGTTACACTCGAGGATATTGCGTTATAAGATTTTTAACACATCCCAACAGATCAGTCACAAGATCCCACCTTCTTCTCCAGCTGGTCACTGGGGTTGTGGAAGCGCGCGTCCTTGGGCGGTGCACTCCATGTGTGGTGCACAGGGTTGTACGTGCCCCAGGTGTCCCCGGACATGACCCTGCCCTTGTTGCCTAGTGTGGCCGGTGTGGATGGCGCACCACCCGCAGCATCCCCCGTAGCACGAGGCGCGCGGGGCGCCGACTGCGGCCGCACCTGTGTGCATCAAGCCAGCCGAGACGCACAAGAACGTGAACACACTTGCACCGGTGGGGGCCCTGTGCTGCCGCGTGGCGCGTCTAGGTGGCACCGCTTCAGCTGAACCCCTCCCTTATGCATGCCGCGACCGAATGGTCGTGCGCGCAGTCTATCTGTCTATACAGCACATGCGCACACCTAACCGCCGGTCATCTCCAAGCCCTGCCCTCTCCAACCTGCACCGCCACCAAGTGGCCACCGCCCAACGTGCATCACCTGCTGCCCCTGACCCCATACCTCCACCTGCCCGCTTCAGCCCATCTGAATTTATCACACAGTTACCCTGCCCCACGCCAGCACCACCCCCTCTTCCCCCGCCCCCAGCCACTGGCCTTGCTCACCATGCCCTTGGCCGCCGCCGCCGGCGACAGGGGCTTGAAGTCCCCGGTGATGGGGTTGAAAGAAAAGTCCTTGGACGCACGCGATGCAATGCCGCGGCCGCCATGCGCGCGCTCAAACTCGAGCGCCTTGCGGCTTGCATATTCGGGCGCGGGTGCAGCACGGTACTCGCCCTGCATGAGCCGTACGCAGTGGGCATGCGTGTGTTGCACCACTGTATGGAACTATGGATGGGAGGCCTGGCACACGTGATGATGCAACCACAATTGTGCATGCACCAGCAGCTGTCACGCAGCCACGTGGCCACAACTCCTCCTGCTGCCTGCCACCACCTCCTGGTCCCTGCGCTTCTGGTAGCCCCCACCCCACCCCACCCCGCCCCGCCCCGCCCCGCCCCACCCCACCCCGCCCCGCCCCTTCCCGCCCCAGCCCCCGCAGCCCCAGCCTGTGTCCGTGCGCATACATACACGAGCGTGCAAACAAACACACCGTGATGGGGTCGCGGGTGCCGCGTGCCTCCTGCAGCTGCTTGTCCATTCGCACGGGGGAGGGCGCAGTGGAGGGGCGTGCGTGGGGCGCGCTCTGGGGCCGCTTGCTCTTTGGCGCTGTGGTGGCCTCTGGAGAGGGGGCCACTTTGAACTCGGACAGGATGGGGTCAAACACGCCTTGGGCGGCCTGGACACCGGTCTTGCCACGGCCACGGTCCACGCTGCGGGGGCATGTGGCGGGCCAGTGATGATTATGCTTGATTCAGTGTACCGTACAACTTCTAGTTGATGGGCTCCGGCAAGCAGATGACTCTGTGAAACGCGATGTTACTATTAACATTAGTGTCCCCGCATAACATTTGTGTTTGCCATTTGGGCAAGCCTCGGTTCGTGCCCTGCCGCTGGATCAGCAACGCGTTTCACATGATCTGGCCCCACGGTTGGCGCAGGATCAACTAAGCAACTGACACGTGCGCGTGCTCATCGTCATGAGGCACCAGCAACAGTTCGCGTGTATGTATTCTTGTATTCCCATGCTGCCTCCTGCTGCGCAGATGCCTGCTGCTGGCCCTGGGCTCAGCATGCAGCACTCACATGTGGCCCTGCTCCCACAGCGTTAGCACACTGGGGCCATTGTGGTGCCACGACTCATGCGCCTGTCGGCGGAAGCCTGCAGCATGGCGGTCAAATGCGAGCTTGTCCCGCTCGTACTGCACGTCCAGCATCTCGGCGTTCTTCATGCTCTGGGGCGGGTTCTTGGGGCGGTGCAGCACGGACACCGTCTTTTGGGGCTGCACAGCGAGCGCCAATCGGATGCATGGCAGCTGCATGTTGGCATGAGCCCGGGTGCAGGCGGGCGGCTGTGCAGCGCACGTACTGATAGGTGCGGCTGCATGGGCTGCAAGGATGTGGCAATGCGCGGGATGCGAGGATGTGTAGTCTCCCCTCCCTTACTTGGTCGTGCACTCCAGCCGAGCATGCAAGCGTCAAGTTTTGCGCGAGGCCATACGTGCAGGCAAGGAGGAGAGGTGCGAGGGGCCGTATGCAGGCCAGGCGGGTTGTGCATCATGCCATGCTTGCGTGCTACCAGCATGCAAGCATGCACGCACACACCACCTACCACAGGGGAAAACCACATTGGCAGACCGGGGTTGGGCGAGCGTCGCATGCGGTTGGGGCTGGGCGAATAGCGATTGGTGGATGGCGTGCTGGGCCGGGACTGCTCCGCAGCTCCACCCACGTTTTGGTCCTTCAAGCCCGCTGCTTTCCCAGCATTGTAGGCGTCAAAATAAGACGCATAAGTGGGCTGGCCCTCCGCCATCTTTATCGACTGCAACGCAACGCAAGGTCCGGGGTTGTTCGGGTCACGTCAGCCCGCAAATCCTGAAATCGCAAGGCCTTTAAGACACGTGCAGCAAGCTGTGCACTGGCGTTGATGGAGACATCGGCATTGGCGAGCCCTGGTAACCACCTGCGATGGTACGTTTGCTCATGCATTCATTGCTTACCTTTGTAAACTAAGGTCGCAAAGCAGCACGAGGAAAGCTTGTGCGCCTGGTGCACGTTGAGTTGTCGATTGATGTCCCAGCACAGGATGAATGACGCGTCGCAATGTTAATCAATCAAGCTGCTGTAAAACCGCGTGCCACGATGAGCCGTTTGTGCGATCACCTGTCTCACTGATTTCCAGGACAGGTTTCCCATTTCCATCCTCTTGCACCCTGCGTAGATGCCAACACGCGCGCTTACGAGCTTATGAGCTGCTGTCCATCAAGTTGCAAGGTCTGCTTGCTGACATGACTGGTACATGTTGCTTGCAACATCTTGACAGCTGCAGCTGGGTAGCACACCACCAGCCCATCACCTTCTGCTGCCTGCATGCCCAGAAGCATTGTGCGGAGGCTTGCTAGCTGCTGCCCATGCATCATCATGCAGCGTCGTGGGCCGGGGCCGCACCACCCACGCGAATACAGCAGCCCGTCTGCCAGCCGCCGCTCCTCCAGCTAATCCCCTCACCAGCCTGCCAGCGCCTGCAGCACCCTGGTGCCGAGCGCGGCCAGCAGCCAGTGTGAAAAGGTGGCCGACAGTGAGGCTGCTGCTGCTGTTGTGCTGCTGGCAGTAGATACAGCCGGTGTGGAGCCGCTGCTGCTGCTGCTGCTGCCGCTGCTGCTTGGGCGGGTGAGGCAGGGGTACCAGCAGATAGTGTATTTTGCACCAAGCGCATGCACACACGTGTTGCAGCGGCGTCAGGTCCCTGAGAGTGCACCGTGCTGCGCACACGCCAGCATGCGTGTTGCACACACGCCAGCATGCACGCGGCGTCTGCAGTACCCACAGACGCCAGAAAAAACTGCGGCCAGTGACGTGCATGTACACGCCCGCTGCGTCCACTGCAGCTTCATCTCCTTTCTCATACCCCAGTTGCCCAGTAGTCTGCAAGCCTGTTTGAAGACAACACAGGTACGCTGCCTTATCCACCGCATGGTTTGCCTGTCTGTAGCTCTGTACACCGACTGCTGGTGACCTGCGCACTAGTGTTGCAGGCATGTGCTCGAGCAAACCCGGGCTGCAGCATGAGTACTTCTGTACTTGCAGCAATGCACGCATCGGCCAACATCAAACAGCTGCAGTGGATGAATACAGCACACTCTGCCCCCACACATGCACAGGAGCGGTTCCCAGGTTCCCTGCACTCGGTAACACATACATGAACACACCGAGCTTGCCCTGCTCGCATGCCAGGCAGTAACCAAGCTGGCAGCACATGGTCACACCCAGCGCATGCAAGCATGAGAATGTTTGCACTACAGTATCCGCTGCACACACCCCAGGCCAAGGCAAGGCCCCAAAACGGCTGCTCACAGTTCAACAAAACAAAGAGACTTAGAATGACAGGACAGAGGCCAGGTCCCTGCATATCTAACACCACCCACCCGGTGCAGTCCTTTCGTTCTTTCTTTCTTTCTTATTTTCACCACCCACGAGAGCCCTTCAAGACTGGTGCAAGTTTCAACAGCAAACAAATGTGGAGCGCCAATGACTACCTTCCGGGGCTGTGGGTGACTAATGCCGTCCAATCATCCTTGCCTCGCGCGCAGAGGCCCATCCCCAAATCTCTTGTTATAGCTATGTCACACCCCAAAGCCACACGTACCGCCATGAACCCACCTCCACCGTACTGCCACGTCACATGTAGCAGTGCCAGGCACACTTTTCGTCATTCCCTGAGTGCCTTGACCTTTCCTTCTATGACACAGGGGTACTGATCCAGCGCAGTATGTCAGTGGGTGTGATGACCTGCACGGCATGAGGGGTGTGGGGCGCGGCCTTGAGGCATTATTTCGTTGGGCCCAAGACGTGGCCCCGAGCCACACAGCGGCAGCCACAAAGAGGCACCAGGGCTGTGGTCCAACCAGCACGCCCCACGCACACCACACAGCAGCCCTTGTACCTCAGACGCCCGTGCGCAGCCGTCTCAATACCACCGGCCCCCAGCCACTCATGCACCCCACTCACCGCTACGACCTGTGGCCGGGCCTCAGGGTCGATGACGTACACCCGGTGCACGCTGTTGTCTGCAAACAGGCGCAGCACACTGCTCAGGGTAGAGCTGGCAGTGCAGGTGATGAGGCGTATCGCATCATCAGATGGCACCTGCTGGGTGCAAGGGAGGGGCAGGGCGGGGGCGGATACTTCAGGACGTGTGTGCTGATCTTTTGGAGGATGGGATCATTGGGGAGAAGGGGTGGGGGAGGCAAAGGCGTGCTCTTTTGGGGGAGGGAGGGGGGGGGCGTGCTCTTGGGTGCTGATGGTGGTGGGGGTGGTGGGGCAGCGTTGAGGGCGACACTAGCATTTGTTTGGCTGGTCTGTCCTCCAATGCGCGGTGTGAGCAGGACGCATCCATAGGCATGAACAGGCCAACCAGTGGGCAGCAGGCGAGCATGGTGCACATGCCATTCTCTACACAACATGCAACACAGCCCCCGGCCCCACCCACCCCCACCACACAACACACACGCTGCCCCTTAGCAGTGCGGGCACGCACAGCATCTGGGTCCAGGGCGGGTGGCGTTGCAGAGCGCGGCCCAGCAGCAAAGAATGGGTGTTCGGCTGCAAGGTGGTGCGGAGCACACATGGAAGAGCAACGCATCAGATGCATGATGCAGCGACATAAAGGCGGTGCATGTCCCGGTTTGACGATGCTTCGTGGCAGCCCACCGTGCAGTGGCAAGTGGAGTGCCGCACCCATGCCGCTGGTGCTCATGTGTGGTATAATCCAGTGCTGATGGTGGAGCATGCATAGCCCAAGGCAGTGGGCCTTGCTCCATCCCTTGCTCCATCCCTCCATCCCTTGTGGGCTCTATAGATCACTGTAGTGTTAAATCTGTTGAATCCATCACCTGTGAAGACCTACACACACTGCCCCTGACAGAAACACCCATTCCCTTCAATGTGGAAGGCTGCAAAAGGGAGCTGCTTGGTCAACTCCATCCGCACTGCCTCATACCATTCCTTCTGTGGGTGCCCTTACCCTGACACCCAGCCCTGAGCCGCTCCTACACAAGCGCCCTGAACACCCCCCCCCCCCTCGGGACCACCCTGACCCCTCCAGCTCCTCTCGACCCCCTCAGCTCCTTGCAAGCCCTTCAGCTCCCTGCCCACCTTGGCTGGAGCCGCGCTGGCTGTAGCCCAGATAGCTTGTGTTGTGTAGCAGCGCCAGGAACTCGGCCACAGGCAGGGCGAGTACACTGAGGTGGTCTGGCTGGATGCAGCTGCAGACGTAGGGGGCTGGTTGGTTTGGACCAGTCTCAGCGAATGCATGGTACTTGGGAATGCAGGGATAGCAGGGGATCTAGGAATGGTACCCGAGGATAATAACAGCCTGCCAAGGAGGCGGAGAGTCCAGTCAACTTCGTATGAAACAGCAGGGTGGTGATCATGCACCATGCGACTGATCAATCAAATGCATGACGGCGGGCACACTACACACACAGATTACACATACAATATATGGCCAGCAGCTGCACAAGTCGGCTGGCATGTGGCTGCTTGTGAGCCAAGTACCCACCGAAGGTCTGAGATGGATAAGTTGGCCACCAGTTCCCCAGGCGCCGGCCCTGCACCCATGCTGAGGCTGCCACTGAGTGGTGCCACCACCGCGGCCGCGCTCAAGCCAGCGGCTGAGATTCGCTCGAACGCGAGGAGCGTGGGCACATGGGGCTCCACACACACCACGCCATACCCGCTCATGCCTGTGGGAATTGGGAGTTGGAAGGTAGCAAGGACGGAACCATGGCATGCCAGTGATGAATAGCATGTCGGAAGAAAGCAAGCATGGTGAATGCACGACATGTAGCACTGCCCACTCTCGCCTGCTGCTGGATACAGCATGCATGCATAGGTAACGAGTGCCTGAACGCTGAGGTTAAGAACCCAGGTTGAGAAATCCAAGTTATAGGAGTTCAGGAAAAAGAGGGCAAGAACACCAGGCCGGGTGAATGCAGGGGGCTTGGCAAGTGTGGCGCCTGCTGGCATGTTCCAGTGCTCATGGCGTTACGCGTGGCTGCGTGTTTGGCATGGCAAAGCATGCAAAGGCATGTCTGGTGGCGCGCTCCGGCAGAGGTGTACGGGGTCACAAAGGAGGGGCCCGGAGGCGGGCACCAGGTGACCTAAACGAGGAAGCCATCAGGGCATCAGTTTACAGGGCAATCACATGACGACATGACACATGAGGCACATGCAAGCCGGCAAGGTAAGCATGCATGCACGCAGCACAGCTACATGCACGAAGCAGGCGTACTTGGGCGCGCCAGGGTGGCTGGGGAGGTGGGTGGTGAGGATCCAAGGACCATGCCTGGTGTGGCACGGTGTATCATGCCAAGAGACTCAATTGATGCGTCAGCAGCCGGACCCAGGATTTGCAGATGCACTGCAAGATACCTGTGAGCATGCGTGAGTGAGGATGTATCATGTGTGAGGCCACAGTCAACGGTCAAAGGTCAATGGTTAACAGCCATTGTTGACCAGCGGGTCAATGGTCAGGTTGAAGGTCCAAACCCAACGTTTAATAATACCAATAACAAATACAATATTTGACAATCCCAAATAAGGTCACAGAAACACGGCATGCAATCGATGCACACTTCAGGGCGACAGCGCCAAGGGCTATCTCGCCCATGCTGCCAGCCTGCCATGTCATGGCCAAGTCATAGTAATAATAATAACACGGCGTGTCACAGATGTGTAATGGCCGAGTCATAGTGGCCAAGTGACAATGCCCAAGTCATAGTGGCCAAGTCACAACGGCGCCCAAGACCACCTCTCAGCTCACCACCAACAGCTCCCCACCAACAGCTGCAAGCACCGCCGCCAACAGCCCACCACCACCACAGTGGCCCTGCACACCTGATGAGGTCCAGCTGGCTGATGACGCTGCTGATCTGGCCATGCGCGTCAAACAGCGCAAGCCGGTGCACGACCCGGCCGGGGATGCCCGCCTGCACAGTAATAATAATAACAATAACACGGCGTGTCACAGATGTCTGCACAGTGCACACCCACATTGGTGCTTGTGCAGCAGATCCATGAACGTGGTTCCGGGTTGATGGGGTGAAGGGTTACACCATGCACACCCACATTGGTGCACATGCCGTGTTATCTTTTGTTTAGGGTTGCACATGTACCCGGGGCGCACGTGCGAGTGGTAGGGTCATCAGCCGTGACAACCACCGGATCAAATTCATGTCAGGTGCACGTGCAGTCCATCAGGCATCTGCCAGAGCTCGGGCCACAACAGCATTCGCAGCAGGGGGCAGCCAGCTTTGGGTGCTGAAGAAAGCGGTTCCTGGAGACAGCTTGGAAACAATAGAGACCAGTTGTGATGCTATCACAGCACAGCCCATGCCTCACATTGTTGAGGTAGAAGGAGCGTAATGTGTCTAGCAGCGGAGTGCTGGCCTCACCCTCATAAACCAGCGACCTGCAGTAGTTGTGGCGGTTGTGGCGGTTGTGGCGGTTGTGGAAGTTGGTGGCAGGTGTGGCAGGTTGTAGAAATGATTCAAATGAAGCTTGCGGGTGTTGTGGTTCCACAATGGGTGTGGCTGTTGTGGGCAGGTTTTCACGGGGTAAGCAAAAGGGTTTTTGAGGTCACAGGATGCTCGCGTACATGTGTGGTACCACGCCCACACGGCTTTCCACCGCAGGCATTGCAATACGCCCCACAGTACCGCCTGTACCACCTGTACATGCGGTACATACAGCCTGTACTGGCGGTACATGCGGTACCGCCACATGACAGCCCTGGAGCTGAAGTACATGAGGATAGCAGGCAGGCTGCCATGCTGTTCCCTTGCTCGTCTGCCACGCACTTGTCATCACCGCCCGCCAGCGACACGAGCGTGCGGCTGGTGAATGCCTTGCCCTCGTGCTCCAATTCGGTCATGAGCTGCAGCATGTTGGTTGGCAGCCGGGGGTGCTTCTGGTGCAGGTCTGTGTGTGGATGACCGAGGGGAGGGAGTCAGACGTTCCAGAGGTTTGCGTGTTGTGATTCCAGGGATTCAAGTGGAAGGGTCGTGGGGAGGGCGTGGGCACGTGCGTGCAGGGGTGGAGTGGGTTGGGATGTGTGCCTGGGCTTTGGACAACGGTTTTGGAAGCGGGCAGGGGCGCTGCACTGGATTAGTGGGATGTCAAGTGCTTGACAAGTGGGATGACTAGTGGGATGTCAAGTGCTTGACACTTGGCATTCCACTAATGTGCAGCTACCAATAGGCAGTACAGAGGTATCATCGGCACTACAGTCGGCGTGATCAGTGCATCTGTCACACAAGCATCGGGACACGAACCACGCGCATGCATGCTGTGCTGCCATCAGGGTATATCCATCCATGAGGTCCATGATTGTACAGCTGACTGCAGCCGCTACATACACAACACATATAGATGTGGATCTACTGCAATATCTTACGGTGCAGCAGGCCGCGTAGTATATCTGAGATGTCGACCCAGCCCAGCAATGTGGGGCCTGCAGGCTCGTCGGCCCCCACGCTCTCTCCCTCCATGTCCTCTAGCCCTGGGCTCATCACCAGTGGGGCTGACAGGATCTTGTGTTTGGCCAGGACCTGGAGGGGGTGTGGGGATGTGTGGGAGGGGGGACGGGACGGGGGGCGGGCAGCATGTGGCACTTTCGTATGCATCATGCAAGATCTGCAGGTTTGACCATGCACGGTCGTACCCCAGCGACAGCACTGCAATGCAAGGGCAGTAAGTACATATTGCCAATCGCGCGTAACCCTGTCAACTTCACCGTAGGTAGGGCGGCAACGAAACCAAAGAACCCTGCCACATCAGCCCACTTGGATCGGACTTGCCTTCATTGCATGTGCCACGGTGTTATTGTGCTCAAGGCAAATCACAGGGCTTCCATTTCGTTGGTGCGATGCATTTCGCTGCGACTCTTTCCATTCCACGATCGTTTGCAGCGTCAGAGCTGCAACTGCCTTCTGTACATTAGCTTGCGCCATTCCGTCAGTATAATTGTGTCGACAGAAACTGACTGCCAACCAAAGCGAATAGGCGCTGAGATAACTATAGCGCTTTGAAATGGTGTCACGTAGTGAATTCTCGTGTACGTCAATAATCAGCATTATAATATCAGTGAGCTGTGGAGTGATTTCAGCCTGGCCGCGCTGATTGCAGCTTCAACTGCACAGTCGACGTTGTAGAATTATATGCTGCTCTCCACCTAGCAGAAATGGGGGACACAGATCAGGAGGCCGTGCACACCATCCCAGCAGTGCGGACGCTTGCTTTTTATTCATGCGGCCTAATTGTTCACGAGATGAGATTGCATCGCGCCTCATCCACACACTGGTTACATCTCTGCTGTGTGCTGCGCGCTGCATGCAGCTCCAAGAGCTGCGTCTGGAGTGCAATGGGGTTGGGGACGTGTTCCTGACGGTACGACGTGCAGGCGCCGCCTTGTGTACGCGCATGTTTGATCGTGCATCATCATTCAGCATGCATTGCCTGCGTGGCATGCACAGTATGCATGAAGCCTGCTTGCGGCTCGTGAGTGGCTCTTGAAGGCCCCCCTGCCTAACGTCACACTGGTGCCCCTTGCAGCTGGAGGATGGATCAGCAGAGGTATTTGGAGCAGAGCTGCATAAGGGGGAGCGTGTCAATGTACGCGGGCAGAAACTTGCGGTGGGTCCATACTAGGGTCCGTGTGCCTTCTTACACTACACGCGTCAACACACTCCGACTGTGTGCTGCAGCTGAACAAACTCGGTGACACCACGGAGCACCAGCTTGGCAACCCTTTCAGTTTGCCCGCCATTTCTTCCCTTTAGGTTCCTGTATATAAGTAATTTCTCGATATATTCGTTTTTTTCCGGTATCTGCTGTTTATTTCGGGTGCATTTGTACTGCTTCCCACGCTGGTGCGTGCCAGCAGTACGGTGTGTATGGCGGCCATGTAGCTTGTGTCGTGCCGCCCTTGCGTGATTCCTGCAGCCAGCTAGTCAGTGCCAGATGTGAGCTGCCCAGACCTCCTCACCACCAGCAATGCTGCTCAAGCACACACTCTTGTTACGTGATGCGCTGTCTGGGCTGCCCGCAGGTTTTCACATGGACTGGGTGTAAAGTCAAGCGGGAGGGTGCACCATCTCTCGAGTCAGTGCCACATACATTACACATAACAAATGTATTTGCACGGCTGGCGCTGTGGCTAGAATTCTGCCTTGAGTTGCAGCACACCACCCTGCCTTGCAACAGACAGCCCCGCCTGCTATATCATCATGCCACTGGGAGCACACTAACTGCGCAGCCTCTCAGGAGCCTCATTCGATTGTGTGTGTGCATGATGCCTCACGTGCTTTTGGCAACAGGCAACAGGCACCCCGACCCACGCACTGTACCGCCTGCACCGCCTGCAGGTACATCTCGGAGGACACCCCCAACTCGGCGTACGTCAACCTGCACACCCAGATCAACCTCTCACGGGATGCAGCACGTGAGGCGGGGGAAAGAGCGCAGGCGGCCGCGACGCCCGCCGCAGACGGGGGCCTGCCGCCCCTGCCGGCAGAGGCACATGGGCCCCGTGTCATCGTGGTGGGACCCACGGACTGCGGTGGGTTGGGTTGGCCGGGTTGGTTGGTCGGTTGGTTGGTTGGTTGGTTGGTTAGTTGGGGTTGGTTGGGGTGGTGGCTGCGTGCAACTCGTCGGTCTGGCAGGCACAGATGTGGCGCAGCCAGCTGGTCTCAGGTCGGCTGTATGTGCATGCACCACTGAGTACAGTGCTTGAGGCGCACAGAACAAAACGAGACTGGTCATAGCATAGACACGCATGCGATGTACAAGGGATGTGCCTGAACACCATGGCTGTGTGCACCGGGTCCGTGTGCACGCAGGCAAGTCCACGCTGTGCAAGCAGCTGCTGAACTGGGCGGTGCGCAGTGGGTGGGAACCCACGTTTGTGGACCTGGACGTGGGTGAGTGGTAGCAGTACATCATCACAATTATCAGGTGGCGATACATCAGGCAGTACATCATCACAGTCAAGATGATATGAGACATACACCGAATTCACATGTTCATAGCATTCCATCTCATGTGTCCATCAGCAGAACCTATTGTAACAGCCACACATTGAATCTTATAGATCCCTGAGCGCACAGGATGGGTGGAACTGCAGGCGGGTGAAACACTCACGAACTCTCCTCCTGAAGGATCAGCCACAGCAGCAGCCGAAGCAGCTGCTGCAACCCCCACCCACTCACTGCATCACACACCCTGCCCCAGCCCCCGTCCAAACTGACACGCACACCAGGGGGAAGAACTGCAACAAAGCTTGTAACAAAGTTTGTAAGTAACCCAAAGCAAAGCAGCCATGGTAAGCTGCCGGAAACGAGCCTGGCAACACCACATGCCTCATGCGCGCAGGCCAAGGGTCTATCACTACACCGGGCTGTGTGTCTGCAGTCCCCATTGAGCACCAGCTAGATATAGAGGAGGGAGCAAGTGCACTGGACATGCCGCTCGTGTACTGGTACGGCCATACGTCCGCGTCTGACAACCCCGAGCTGTACAAGGTAGGGGCGGTACAGGGCGGTACAGGGCAGTACAGGACGCCACACAGCGGTAAAGGGCAGCACAGTTATGAATACGAGGTGGTACAGAGCAGCTGGGAATGGTACAGGGTGGCGGGGTGGAGCTGGGACAGGGCAGTGCAGGGCAGTACAACAGCTGTACAGATCTATGCGATGCTCCCCTGATTGATTGGCATCTAAGACATTGATCGTTCATGCCCTCCTTGCACTCAGTTCCTTGTCGACCGGCTGGCGGCCATCCTGGCCAAGCGGGCGGCCGGCTCTGCTCGCGCCGCTGCCTCTGGCACGATCATCAATACACTGGGCTGGGTGGAGGGGCTGGGCTACGAGCTGCAGGTGCATGCAATCACATCACTCAAGGTGCGGAACGCCACTGTGAAGCGACACACTGAAAATGCCACTGAATTAGTCCACTGCTGTGTACTGCTGTGTACTGCTGTGTGCTGCTGTGTGCTGCTGTGTGCTGCTGTGTACTGCTGTGTGCTGCTGGCTAGGTGTTGGGTGCTTGTTGAGCAGGGTTCAGTGTGGTTGAGCACCTGGTGGAGGGTCTAGGGGAAGGGTGGAAAGGGGAAGGGTGTGTGTGTATGTGTGGTGGTGGTGGTGGGGGGGGGGGATGATCGGATGAAGGGGCA
>BDCZ01000063.1:49583-87311 GCA_001662365.1 Chlamydomonas applanata
TGGGGTAGGGTGCGGTTGGTTGCAGGACATGATGCCGTCCACGAGTGGCAGATGTACTGGAGAAGCCGTTGGCATGGTGTACACCAGTCCCTGGCACATATAGCAGCAGACTCCATGAATGCGGGTTGGACCGAGTAAAGGGGTGCTCACAGGCAGACAGCTAAGAGTCCAGGACGTGGCCGCCACGAACAGAGCTGTGACTTTTCATGCTGGTGCCTTGACATGATGGCACATACATGGTGCCTTTTCATGACGGTGCGCAAGGCGTGCCGCACCTTGATGTCCTTGGGGTAGTTGTACACAATGACGGGCTGCTTGAAGATCTCCTCGGTCAGGAAGCGCTCGTGCTCAGTCGCGAGATCGATGCCCCAGCTCACCTGCGCACCACAAGATGTGGCTCTCTCTAGTTTCTCATCCCTGACAAGATGTGGCTCTCTCTGTTTTCTCATTCCCGACAGATGTGCCTCTCTCTAGTTTCTCATTCCGACAAGATGTGGCCCAGTCCCGACAAGATGTAGCTCTAGTTTCTCATTCCTGACGCCTGGTTTCCCATTCCTTAGCTACTGCCGCACACGTCCGTGAGGCGTACTAATTGATCACAGCCGTCCATGCCGCCGGAGTGGCTGTTCTGTTGGAAGCGGAGCAAGCCTGCCCTCACACCCACCATGGACTCACATGTAATCACACCAAAGCATGCATCAAAAAGCACAGAAAGGACGAACAGTTGAGAGAAGCAGGAACTGAAAGATCTACAGCTGGCGTGGCTTCGCCATGTGCCCATCGCCACGCACCGGGTACTCAAACTTCTTGCCGCCCGCCACTGCCGCCTCAAGCCGCTCAATCGCCTCGGTGTAGGAGCAGCGCGCAAAAGGTGTGTGCGCGACCTGCTCCAGCCGCTGCAGCGCCGTGGGGTCCACCATCTTCACAATGAACTCAAGGTCCTGCGGTCAAACCAGTCAACGCCGGTCAACCCCGGCATCGTCAACGCTGGTCAAGGCCGTTCGAGCCTGGTCGACAGCCAACCGGGCACTCTGTGGCAAGCAGTGTGCCACGATGACAATACGAGTGGCCGTTGCGCCCAGAGGCAGGACGTCCAAGGGGAACCCCACGGATCACATCCACAGCACACCATGGTTGGCTGCATGCATGCCAGCATGCAGGGGCAGTGCTTGTGCCCCCATGCCCCACCTGGCGGCAGTTGGCCAGTAGATGCTGGCAGCAGAAGCGCACGTAGTCCTCGGCACACTGCATGTCGTCCTGAAAGCATGTGGGGGAGGGCGGGGCCGCACGCAGCGCGTGCTCGTGGTGAGGGGATCGACCAACACACGAGCGATTCAACAGGGAGGAGGGAACCAAGTGAGCAGTATGAAAAGAAAGAACCGGCCAGTGGGGAGTGGACCGTGCTACAGGGGGCCCCTGTGTGTGGCATCATGTCAGCGCGTGCCCCATCTACCCGTGACGTAACAGCATCCATGCACCAGCACCCGCAAGGACCCAAGCTGGACCCAAGCGTAACGCATGCCTCATAGCCGCACATTCCATGCATGATGCATCATTATCAGTAACAGATTGATACTGCTACTGACAGCATCAATCTACTGTCAGCAACAGTACAGTAGATTAAGCATGCTTCAAGAGCCAGGCTGGAGTATAACCAACCCCCACGCCCCCCCCCCTCCCCCCCTCCCCTGGGGGCCCACCCCAACCCACACCTTGAGGTCGCAGAACGCAATCTCGGGCTCAATCATCCAGAACTCAGCAAGGTGGCGGCCCGTGTATGACATCTCAGCACGGAAGGTGGGGCCAAACGTGTAAATGTTGGACAGGGCGCATGCGTAGTACTCGCCCTGCGGCACGAGCAGCGGTATGGTGGTGATGATGTAGCAGTATATGAGAAGGGTGGGGCATTTTGTCCGGTAGGGCAATTTGTCCGTGTCTGAGCGGTATTGCGCGCTGTAGCCCAGCCAAACATGCAAACACCATTCCATTTTTTGCACTGGCTGCATGGTGGTGCCATGCACCTCCATGTAGATGGCGGTGATGTTTGAAGCAGCCAGTGCAGGCCTAGCTTGCAAAACACACCCCTTTTGCAGACAGAGTTTAGGTTTGCTCCATGCATACTGCATGGATTGACATGGGACTTGCGCGTAATGAAAGGCAAAACCAAAAGCTACATGCTGGTGTGTCTGTTGTTCAACGCCATGACCAGCACAAGCATAATTTGCAGTCTGAAGCAGCTGTGCAAGGCCAAGCGGCCTGTCACACACACGCGGCTAGCATAATCACACAAATGTCTGACAAAGCAGGACCCAGGCAGCTCTATGGATGTATTGAAGAAGACCCAGGCAGGGAAGCCAGCTAAGGATGTAGCAAAGCAGCAGAAAAGAGAGGAGCGCTGGCAGGGGACATGGCAAGGGAGGCAGGGGAGATGGCACGGGTGCCATGGGGGGCAGGGTGGGCAGGGGGAGGGGTTGAGACAGTGTTTATGGGTTGTTTATCAATGATGGACAAATTACCCGCAAGACCCCCTCAATTCCCACGTTGGACCTTGTTTGTGAGGATTGATGCAGCTTTACTGTGATCTAAGCTATGGGCATGGGACTTGTTGCAGACAAAAAGAGAGAGACAAAAAGAAAGCAGACTCAAGCCACTTTCCTAGGCTGAAAATCAATTGGAGATTTCAGGTTTGTGATGCAACAGCACCCTTTCAAACTTATACATGGACAGATTGCCCTACCCTCCTCATATAATGGTACACGGCGGAACATGGCGTCACGTGACGGAACACAATGACAATAGTGAGGCAGGTGGGGGCGGGGGGAGCTGTGCATCAGCAGTACAACCAAACATCAGCGGTACAGCGCTGTATGAGTGCGTGGGTCACATGTGTGGCAGTACGCCCACCTGCAGCTGGCCCGACACGGTGAGGTACGACGGCTTGGCGAAGAAATCCTCGCGGTAGTCGATCTTGCCATCGGGCAGCCGCCGGATGCCGCCCACCACACTCGAGCTGCGCAGGGGGGGACAGGAGGGCACCGGTGCATGCCACAGTCGAGTGTTGACCGGGAACAGATGCTTAACAATTGAACCAAACACGGCAGCCTGCGGCTCGACGGGATGCAGAGCTCCTAGAGGACAAGACAAGGGAAGATGGTGGTGGGTGGTTGTGGGCAGATGGGTGGGTGCACCCCGCAGCAGCCACCATCGCACATCACAACCATCACCCGCATGTCACAGCCGCAAGCACACGCCACAGCCGCCACCACACGTCACAGCCCCCATGCCCGTGATGCCTCACTCACGCCTCCTCAGCCGCAGCCACCTCGGCCTTGAGCTTCATGAGCGCGTCAATCTCTGCCTTGGAAGCCGCCGCCAGCTCAGCGTTGGCCTTGTCAGCGGCAGCGGCCTGCGCGAGTTCAGGCACAATGTGAGGTGTCCAGTCAGACAGGGTGTCAGACAGGGAGGGGTCCAGCGCACAGGTGCACATGCAAGAGCAGTTCACTTCACTTCAGTTCAGTTCACAGCAACAGAACTGGCGGAGGCCCTGGTGGTGGCGGCGGCAGCATATGGCGGCGGCAGCACATGCGGCTACAAACCAAATGTTGACGGGCACTGGAGGGGCGACAGACAACTGAGGCACGCGCTAATAAGATGGTGGCAGCACATCCAGCAACGTACCGCCTTGGCGGCCTTGACCTTCTCCCCCTGGGCGGTCAGCTGGGCCTTCAGTGCTAGAACCTCAGCGGCAGAGGGTGCGCTGCCGCTGGCTCCCGCACCCGCCGCCTCCGCCTTGCCCAGCAGCGTGGTCACCTGGGAGGCAGTACGGCGAGCAGTACAGGAGGCGGTACACAAGGCAGTACATGTGGCGGTGCAACATGCTGCACACAGGCCCGGGCAGACGACGGTGCACCAACTCAGCACCAGACTAATTGAGAGCCCGCATGCAGCCCGCACACACGTGTGGCCCCATGCCTCAAAAATGCATGCGCTGCCTTGGCTACCCGTCCCCCACACCTGCAAACACGAACACACACAGATCAGCCGCAGCCCACCTGGAACATCTCGCCAGCGCCCTCGCAGTCAGACGCGGTGATAATGGGAGTGTGCACGTACAGGAAGCCGTTCTCCTGGAAAAACTTGTGCGTCGCGAACGCGAGCGCGTTGCGGATGCGGGCCACTGCCCC
This sequence comes from Chlamydomonas applanata, assembly GCA_001662365.1. NCBI lineage: Eukaryota > Viridiplantae > Chlorophyta > Chlorophyceae > Chlamydomonadales > Chlamydomonadaceae > Chlamydomonas > Chlamydomonas applanata. The sequence continues at coordinate 53,768 of BDCZ01000063.1, forward strand.
AATCGTGTTGGTGCGGGGGCGCAGGTGCATCTTCTCACGCAGGAACTCGTAGCTGCAGTACGGCGGTACAGGCAGTACGGGCGGGACAAGGTGAGGACACATACATGCAGTACAAGGGGTAGCAAGGCGGTACAGGCGATGGTACTATGAGCGCGCTGCACCTGATCATAAGTTTGGCCAACCTAGCCCCCATAAGCCTGCACGCACACGGCCCCCACCTCGTCTTCTTCTTCGCGATTGGGTACGTTGCAGCATCGCACTCGCCCAGGTGGCGCACAGCAGTCGCCTTGAGCTCCACAGCCTGCATATCGAGGTCATGGCGGCACGAGGTTGGAAGAACATTCGGTGAGCGGTCAAGGACATTCGGTGAGCGGGTATTGCAGCTGTGGAACCTCAGGTGGCCCCTCCCCTGCACCTCCACAATCAGGAGAACGACCATCCCAATGTATGACATCCATGTGGCCGGCGGTGCCCCCTATGTGCGGCTCAATCCTTCAACCCTTCACACCAATACCAGGCATACACATGCACAATTGCAGATCATACATAGTCACCTGCTTGGTGCCCTCTGGTGTGGCAGTCAGCTCTCCCTCCACCAGCACACTGGTGCCTGCAGGCGGACACGGCAGGTGAGCATGAGGGTGCAGATGAGGACATGGGGATGCAGATGGTATGCAGAAGGGGATACAGATCAAGTGGGGGAAGCATGCCGACCCTCTGCCGACCCTTTTCCCTGTCGACCCTGGGCTGCTGGGCGCTGAGAGCTTCAAGCTTTCGGATTCAGACCCTGCAAGCAGCAGCCTGGCGCACGCACCCGTTGGCACAAGGTTCTTCAGGCCCCCCACAGCCTCTGCCACCTCCTTGGTTACCATGACCTGAGAGTGACAAGCAGTACATTATGTAATACATGTTCAGGGTTGAGGGCTCAGGTGCTCGAGTGTGAGCGCATCACTGGGACCCCCTTACACGCTCACAACAGCCAGCGTGAGCGGTGCTGCCTGGGCATTCATTGTGTGCCCCCCTCGTCTCTCAACTCATCAACACAGTACATAGTGCGGCGTGCTACTTTGCAGCTGGAGTGTGGCTAATGTAATCCTGTGCTGGCAGGCTGTGGGCATGCTGGGCCTGATTTCCTCCACCGCCGTGGTGCTGAAGACGCAAGCCAGCGAGCGCATGGGCGCACAGTGCAGCCCGTGCTGTTCATCAACCAACACTGAGCATGTCGCACAGAAGACAGAATGCATGACGCAGGCTGCGCTGGGCCAGAAATGTCTCTGCAGTGTAGGCCCAGCCCGTGCACTCCTACCCACCTGGATGCTCTCAAAGCTGGAGCCATCGTTCAGCTCCAGGAAAGCAAAGGCACCCGCGCCCGCCTCACGCCCAGTCTTGACCCAGCCACCCACTGATAGCTTGCGGCCGATCTGCAACACGCATGTGCATGCGTGTGTGCAGAGGCAGGCCTTGGTGAAGGACACTGCGCCCAGCAGGTGCTCGACCCTGGATGATTGCGTGGTGCGGCTGCACACCGCATCATCCCCATGTGCCGCAGCACAATCCTCACCGCTGCAGCTGGGCCAGCAGGTGGCGCATCAGGTGGCATGCATGCAAGCCTGCTGTGGCATGAAGACCACATGGGCGTGGCATGCTCCCATGACATGCAACGTTAGCCATGCAATACCGGCTGCGATCACCCCCGACCACTACGATTCACTTCGCACCATAGACTTGCCGCCGTCTGAAGCACCCAGGATGGTCTTGATGCTTGTGCGGCCATATGATCTGGAGTATGGCCACACAGTGGAGATTTGCGCCTCCTTCTGCTTGATAGTCGTCTGCGACATGCAATTACTAGTTCCGTGAGCCACTAGCGAACATAATTAAGGGGTTGGACAGGAGGTACGCACCTCCAGGGCTGCCACCTGCTTGCGCAGGGCCTCCACCTCGGCAACCAGCTCGCTGTTGGGCTGCTCGGATGCCATTGCAGTTGTCACGGGGGCTGAGGTAGGAACGGCTGAGCACAGACGTGCCTGCCTCACAGAACGGGAGAGAGAACTGGGGATGGACAACCTATGCCTAAGAGACGCAACAGAACGCATATCACACGCCTGCATGTCACGGCACGGCGCTGCCTTGCCCTTCGGCACTCAAATCGGCCAATGTCCTCACTCCCACCCCGATGACACTGAGGAGTGGATGTGGAGATCAGGCTCCGTTTTAGTCGAGAAGAGTGCAATGCTCGTCTGTTTAGCGGTAACACAAATGTCTGGCTAGTGCCTTACCTTTTTCCATGTTTGCTTTTCAACCTCGCTGGAGTCCTAGCTCCTGGGCTCCACGTAAGGCATGCACAAGGAGATCGTTAGTGGCATGTGTGGGCCCTACCCCCTCCGTGTTTGTTCTGGACATCGCTTCTGTTGTGGACACATCTGGCATATCAGCGTTTGCAGCATGGCGAGGAGCTCGTGCGCTGGTGAGTTGGGGCGTAGGCATGCACCCCGCATGCATGCCTGCGCACCACCTATGCTCCTGCTGCCGGTACCGTGACGCGCAAGGCTGATGCGGGCTTGCTGGGCGCTTGATGGTCATGTGGTCCCACTGGACAGGAAACGACCATACATGACTAACGTAACTCCAAGCGCCTGCGCCCTGCCGCCATGCCAATGCAGTGGCCTGGCCGGATCTCTAGTGATTACCAGTTCTTTGCAACAAAGTCAAAGGTGCGTGCGTTGTACTGCTGGCACCCATGTGTGTCCCGCCTAGCTGCTGTCTGGCCACTTCAGGCCAAGCCGAGTCGCTGCCCTTGCCCCAGCCCTGCACATGCAGCGCAAACCGCTGCGCCACTGCATTGATCTCTGGCGCCATGTCTGCAACCTGCAGGCCATCCTATGCTCAGTCAACGACATGGCAGATGCCGTGTTCCTTGTCCGGATCCTGCAGGATGAGCTCATCGATGGTGTGCGCTTACTGTGATCTCACATGTTTTAGTTCAGATCTCAGATTACAGCTCAGATCTCAGATCTCAGACCTCAGGTACACCTGCCGCAGGTCTTGGTTGTGCTTGCCCATCTGTCCTTGCACCCCGCGCCCCACACCAAGCCCCTCAAAACACGACGCCCTGTGCCTACGCCCGCTGATTAGTCGGTGGTTGGTGTTCACGCCCCCGCAGGCAAGAGTGACCGTGCGCGCGGCTCGCGGCGGACGCGGCCCTTCCGGCTTGCAGAGATCGGAGAGCTGTGGAGCGAGCCGGAAGGCGTGGGCGTATGTGTGATGCGCTGGGCGCTCGAGCACGGCCTGAGTCGTGAGGAGCTGCGGGTCGCCGCGCGGTCACACTTTGATGCAGCACTCTCAAGCATGGCTTCTGAGCTGGAAGCATGCAGCTCACAGACCGACGCCAACACTGGCAGCAGCAGTGGCAGTAGCGGCAGCAGTAGTTGCAGCAGCTACGGGGAAGCTGGCAGCAGCGTAGTGCCACCGGCAGCGGCCTGGATGGGCAGCGTACAGCCGTACCGCACGGTGCGAGAGGCCGTAGCAGCAGTACTGCACAAGCACACCATCGCGCTCGTCTCCACCCTGCCTCCAGCTCTCACGTCACACATGCTGTCCACCCAAGGACTGCTGCAGGCGCAGGGCTCCACACCCCTCCGCTACCTTGAGGCCCCAGCCACAGAGCCATCATTCCCATCGCCAGCATCCCTTCAAAACAGCACCTCTCCAAACAGCACCCCTCACAACAGGACCCCTGAGCCCGTACCCGCATCACCTGCACCCACTGCCCAGCCCTGGCCCTCAGGCAGCCACGCAGCCCCTGGGACATTGGCACCCAGCAGTGTACAGGCCCCCGGCCTGGTGGTCGTGCATGCGTCCCGGTGGGCGGACGGTGTGCAGGGAGCCATACGGCTGCTTGATGGCGGGAGCCTGGGGGGCGGCCCAGGGCCCCGTGGGGAGCTGCAGCTGGACAGTGTACCGCAGGCAGGGGCAGCACAGCCCCTAGGGAATGGGCTGGATGAGGAGCTTCAAGACATGGGCCGGCTGCGTGGCAGTGGTCGGCCTGGGGCGGCGCCCCTCAGCAGCTCGGGGCCCTCGTCACCATTTTCAAGCACAGGCCGGGGGCCGCCGTCAGGGCTGGGCCTGGGGCCAGGGCCGGAAGCCACCGCGGCGTCGGTTTCGGCGTCGGTTTCAGCGTCGGTTTCAGCGTCGGTTTCCACGGCCACGCGCACTTTGACGGTGGCCCAGCCGCAGCGTGCGCCACTGCAGGGGTCTGCGTGGAGCGCAGGGGCCGCGCCTCTGGCCGTTGGCAGCGCAGCTGCAGCGCAGCCGGCCACGGTTATCTCTTGCAACCTGGCTCGGCTGGAAGAGCTGGCTTCACTGCCAGGCATGGGGCCAGGGGGACCCCCATCGCCTGCCATGCGGCTGGGTGAGTGGGGGCCTGCCAGCATGGCCCTGCGTGCGCGTGCCCTGTGCACGCCGGGTGTGGATCTACTGGATGAGGCAGGGCTTGCTGAGCTGCTGGGCTGCACGGACTCGAGGGCTGTGATGGATGGAATTGCCTGGACTGCATGACGCGGGGGGGCCGCGATCTGTCATGCGCGCGGATGGGCTCAATGCTGGATAGGTCATCAGGCGATCAGACCACTCAAGTGACTTTGGGGCGTGCGCATGCGGCTGCGTGCACGTCACGCACTGTGCGGCACATTCAGTGCTGGCGCAAACTCTGCAGGAGTATTCTTCGGGTAACATGTAACATGTGATGTCTGGGTGTGTGCATGAAGTGTGCCTGGTTGGTCATGAACAGCTGCAAGGAGCAGACTGGTGTGCTCATCATGGAGCCATGCAATGGGTTGAGGCTGTGCACGGTGTCATGGACTGGTGATTCAAGTTGTCCCACCGGAGTTCCTGTTAACCATGCCATGCCTGGATACTGCTGCTGCTACAGCTGCTGGTGATTGGATTGGGGCTTTTGAACCATGCTGTGATCGCTGTTGGATGGGTATGGATGTTGTATGGCTGCTCTCCAGCTGCTGTTGCTGGTTGCCTGTATGGCAGGTAGGTGCTGCCAGCTTGTCTGTACCAACACGAGCCACATGGAAGGGTGTGACTGTTTCATGTTCTGGGGTGTCTTTAGAGAGTCCTGTGTTCACAAGTTCAAGAGAGTGGCTTGCTGACTTGGAATGGGGTTCCGCACCACGAGCTCAACAAGGTCTGGTTTGCATGCCCAGAAGATCTGAGGCCGTGTGCAAGGCTGTGGTGCAAGGCTTGTGTCAGGTAAATGACCAGGCTTGCCAAGGCTAGTGGGTGCTGCTTGCCTGCTGCACAATAGGTGTACCCTTGAAATGACATGACCGGAGATCAGGTCCGTGTCCAGCCCAGCGGGCTACCCACAGAGGACTGCATGCTACAAGGACATGGCAATCAAGTGCATGCTGCTTCAACGGCTTGAGAACCCCAGCCTAGAACACAAGCAAATGCAATGCAATTCAGCCAATGCTCAGATTCGTCCCCATCTCATGCCTTGGCTACCAGTCACACCTGGCCACACCATAGTGGCAAGAACAGTAGCAAGCTGATCAGTAAATAGTCAAAATAGATGATGATAGTGGCAAAAATAGTATAGATGATGATAGTGGCAAAAACAGACAAAAAACAGCAGCAAGCTGATTAACAGGCTACCCCAACAGCCACCATGAGCATGAAAGCCTGCCCAACACTCATCGCCGCCAGCAAAGCTGTGGAGCTGGCTGAACCAGCGCCCCCCCCCCTCCCCGCCTCGATTGCCCACACTGAGCCAGATGGGGCCGAGCACATGTCCACTGCTAAACATCAAAGCAGGCCCGGCAATACATCAAACAAGGACGGATGGACCTGGCTTTTCTTGTGGTCAGACTGGATGGTGCACCAGCTGGATTGGCTGCTGTCAGGCTGGGCGGTGGGAGCACCCAACGCTTGGTGCACTGCAAGTATCACTGCAATTCCTTTTTCCAGCGTTACACTTCACCCACTCTAAACAACAAAACCATGGCCGTGAACTACATGCACATCTGACTAAGATAAGGTACCTGAGCCTGCTGCCCCCGCTACATCCACTGCCCCCAGCAGCTGTGCAAACGCCGCATGTGCTGCATTCCCTTCTGCACGTTCTGAAGGTCGCTTCCCATGCCTGTCCAGCTTGTCTGCACTGGCTGCACACCTTGCCAGCAGCAGCGTGCACACTGCTGCGTGGCCCGCAGCCGCTGCCTTGTGGAGGGGGGTCTCACCATCCGAGTCCTGAAGAATGGGCACGCGTTTGCACAGGCAGCAGCATTCAATCAGCAGCACAGCCCAGAAACAAGCCGAGGCGGCGCAACTCCATGCAAGCATGCCCAGGCATCAGGAGCATGAGTGGAAGCAAAGCTCAAGGTTATCCACAGATTGTGCAGCTGTGTGCTCTCCTAGCGTGCATGTTACCGGTAGTGTGGCACCGTGACCATCAAGACACCAGCATGCATCTCATTGTCTTGGGAGTGTGCATCCCACCTTGCGAGCAAATATCTTGATATGCAAGCAAGCATCTTGATGACATGTAAGCAAGCATCGAGCACCGCATGCAAGCAAGCTTGTTTGCAGCTCACCGCACCTGCAGGCCCCCATCTGCCCCTGCACCTAGCAAAGCCTCCACCACCCTCAGGTGGCCCTGTGCTGCGGCTCGATGCAGCGGAGTGGCTTGCCCGCCAGCTGTCAGCGCGTCCACTCGCGCGCCTGCACGTGCCCTTAACAAGTTATAATAAACAAGGCCCGGGTGGTACTGGCAGACTTGGCAGGCAAGCAGACACTCCCTGGTAAACCGCTCCCTTGCAACCCATGCAGGCAGCCACATGCGCATCAGTCCCGAGCCCCAGCAGGTGCCCAGCATCCCACAGGACCATATGGGTTTTGCAGTCTGTCCACCATGTCACATACCATGTTTCAGCAGCAGCTGCACTGCCTCCAAGCGCCCTGCTCGCGCGGCATAATGGAGAGGCGTGTACCCCGTGGTCCCTGGAGCGTGGAGCGATGCGGCATGGTTGCAGCATGCGCGCGTGCAGTGCCATGGGCAGTGATGGTCAGGGATCGAGAGGGAGATGAACAGCCCGGCTTGTGCATGCATGCGCCGCGAGGCGCACCATGTGGTGGGCAGGGCATGCAAGGCTGCACAAACCCATCATGACACGCCCCCGTCTGGCATACCTCTGCCCACCTTTGCTTCCATCTGTGTTGATTGCCTCTGGATTCCTGCTGATGATGCGCGCCAGCTTGGTCACATCTCCTGACTGTGCAGCAGCACATGCGCTCCGCGCAAACTCTAGCTCATCCAGCGACTGGTTGAGTGCCTGTGGCCCAGAAATGATGCAGTTGCAGCCATCTGGATGCACACACAGGGCTCCCCACTGTTGGGAAGGCCCCACACCACCTAGGCTGAGGGTTCCATCCAGCCCTAACTCGAACCCATCGCTGCCTAGCCCCAGATCAGCTCCTGGCAAGTCTCTCATCCTGCACTCGCTGGGGGAAAGCAATTCTGACCCGTTCAAAGCCAGCTCACACCCTCTCATTTTTTAGGCCACAAAGGGTTCTGCGCAGGTCGCCCCAAAAGTCGAACTTCATATCCTGCGTGTGTGTACAACTTACTATAGTTAAGTACAGGGTCGGTTAAAAAACCCAGCTGGTAAACGAGCTGTGCGTCGCTGCAGCTGCAGCCCTAAGGAGGTGGCGGTGCCGAGTGGCACGCGCCAGCGGCAGCTATGATCACGTACTGCCCAACATGCGGCAATATGCTACTTGGTGGGTTGCATGGAGCTCAACATGGCGCCTGCATGGCACCGCATGCACATGCCTGGCATGCTTTCTCTGTGTTAGAGAAATCAGCAGTCCGCTGCTTGCGCTGCACTGCTGTTTAGCACGTGCACGCTGCATGGGCAATGCTTGCCTTAAATCAAACATACGTGTGCGCGCAGTTGAGCTGACGGCAGGGTGCAAGGAGCTCCGCTACTACTGCCAGGCATGCCCCTACGTCTACATCATAGACAAGAAGGTGAACAGCTGACGGAGACATAGAGCAAGCACTGCTCAGTTTGTGGCCCTGGAGCTGGGCAGTGAGGGGGCCAACCCACATGCCGCAGGGCACGGCAAACCGCTTAGATGCAGGAGCATGCCATTCATGCAGCAAAAGTGTGTCGCATGCTGTAGGGGTGTCACCTGCAGCATGCCTGCATGGCTGCGCACAGCACGCTGACAGGCACTGCCAGGGGGGAGCAGTGCTGCGACACAGGGCCCTTGCAGGGGGCCTCTGTGGGTCAAACGTTCATGTCACGGTGGCTTGCATCCTTGTACTGCCTGCCCCGCCGCAGATCACCAAAAAGGTGGCACTACAGAAGAAGGCGGTGGATGATGTGCTGGGAGGTGATGAAGCCTGGAAGAATGTGGCCAAGACGGACGGTGGGTTGCTGGCACTGCCAGCCTGCAGCTACGCCTGCAGCTGTCATAGGGACTGAGGGTTCTTTTCAACGTATGCTGGCTGGGGTATGGAATGGTACTGGTGTTTGCATGGGGGCTCAGTGCTGCTACGACACGCATGCGGGATGCTTTGTATGCAGTGACAGCGGGCACCGATGACGACCTTGAGCCTCGTTTGCAGACGGCCTCAAATGCCAGGCCCACAGCACATGGCCTCCCGTCGCAACCACCACCCCTTAGCCTTACCCCCCCACCCCCCCACCCACTACCCCAACACCTCTCCCAGTCCCCCTCCCATTACAACACACACGCCCTGCCTGCATGCACCACAGCGCTCAAGCTGCACCCCAGTTTGTAAAGGTTTTTGAAGCCTAAAAACTCTCACAGCTCCTACATGCTGCGTTGTCTGGTCACGGCATCAACCACCCCACCTCACTCACCTACCTGCCTTGTAGCCACCTGCTCCAAGTGCCAATACCACCAGGCGTACTTCATGGAGATCCAGACGCGCAGTGCTGATGAGCCCGCCACCCTTTTCTTCAAGTGCGTGAGCTGCGGCTACCGCTGGAAGGAGGGGTGAGCAGCTCTTGCCTCCCACGCCAGCAAAATGTGGCGCGTGGTGGCAGCGAGTCGTTGGGCTCGGCCGAGGGGCACGCCTGCTGCGAGGCGTTGAGCACGGGTGCATGAAGAGAGGAGGTGGAGAGCACAGGGGGTTGAGCTGGGGGGAGGGTGCGTGTGTGTGTCTGTGTGTGTTGGTTACATCGTACGCCCATCATGGCGCACGCCGATGGATGCCTGCCGCGAGACAGGATTAGCAGCGTTCGTTATAGCTTGCGTGTGTACGTGTGAGCATGGAGTGGTGCATGCGCTCTACCTCGGAAGCCGGTCAGCGTATGGTTGGCGGGCGGACCTGGATCTGGCAGTACTCTGATGGGCAGGACAGGGATGTGCGGATCTGCAGTACGTGCGGATCTGCAGTACGTGCGGATCTGGCAGTACACTGACAGAAAGGACAGGGATGTGGATGATCAGGTGTCAAGGACACGTGCTCCTGATCGTGCTAGCACGTAGCAGTGTGCAGGGTGGGGCATGCGGGCTAGAAGATCCTGTTCTAAATATGGGGACAAGTTGGGTCAGCCTGGGAGTGGAGCTCAGGCAGGGCTCCCTAGGCCATCGACACAGCGTTGTTGGAGGCCACCAGCGGCAGGTGCAAGGGGGCGTGCTGTGCCATGCAGGCCGGTACGCATTGTGAAGGGCGGGTATGGTGGACGCAGGGGTTGGCTTGATCAGGCATATATCAATATATGGGGGCAGCAGCAGTCTCGTGTCTTTCAACAGGTTTTTAAGCCGAAGGTTGCATCGCTTGCAGTCTACACATGTGAGGTATGGCAAGGCAGCTGGGCGCAGGCAATGCATACGAGCGACTGTCACAGTAGTGTTCACGCATGCTGTCACGGACTTGCCCACATCCCAGCTGTAATACCGAGCATTGAGAGGGGCCTTGGCTTAAATGTGTCATCGAATCGTTTCCATGATACGCCCAGCTTATCTTCAGATCTGTGCAAACATGCACAGTACCATCCGATCGGCATGGCCGCGGTATCATAGCCTGCAAACCAGCCCCCACTCGAATAGCACGCCCAGATGACGATGCACTCCGCAGATACACCAACATTTGCCAAGTTTGCATGCTCAGGGACCAATCCCCTCGAGTACTACGGAGTAGTACCAAAGTTGCACAGCCCCTCCAATCTGAAACCCTGAAACGTTGAACCTGGACCCTGGAACCTGCAGCTTGAGAAACCTGCAGTTTGAATGAGCCCCTTGAGCCCAACTGACATAACTGTACAGCCTGACACCTGACATTACTCATGAAATGAACAATGGTTCTGGTTATGACCCGGCTACTGCATACACGCTGCCCAGCTCAACGCCTGCCTCCCGCAGCAGCTCGACCAAGCTGAGCAGCCGCCAGGGTGGGTGAGGTGCAGTCAACGCGGCTGACAGCTCTTCATCCGTGGGCTCTGGCAGCGACAGCCGTGCCCTGAAGACCTGCACATGCATGGCGGCGCACGGGCGCAGGGAGCAGCAGGGCTCAGGTTGCTGGCGTGGAGGGTATTTAAGTCATACGTAGTCAGTAACTGGTCATGAGTTGAGTGGCCGCCAATAGCGAATGAGGGGCAGTGTGACCATGTGGGCTGGAGCCCGGAGTGTTGCAGCACAGTGCTGAACGCATCCCAAAACCGACAACCTAAGTCACCACCCAACCCCCAAGCGTGCATGTCGCCCCCCTGCAACCCTGAACCATGTACTAAACCCAACCAACCAACCAACCAACCAGCCAACCAACCAACCAACCAACCAACCAAGCAACCCAGCCAGTCACCACCTACCCCCCAAGCGTCCACGATGTCCCCGGGTGGACCGCGCGCGACAGAAACCACGTGGCCCTTACCCAGCAGACCCACACGGAACGCCCACCTGTGCAGTAGCCACGCCACGCACAGCACGGCGATTAAGCCAGCACTTGCACAGACCCGATGCACAGCAGCACAGCAGCAAGCACATAACCACGCAATGCTTCTATGCAGCCGTACTGCAGGTGCGGAACAGCCAGCAAGTGCGGGGACATGGGGGAAGGAGAGTGTGCCGGCCAGAGCACAAGCAGGTGGGTAAGCTGGGCGCACACGCAGTGGAGGCATTCCTGCTTCTGCTGCACAGTGTATGTTCAAAAGTACTGGCGTACTGCCTAGTAGCGTGTACTGCTCACCGTGGCTGCGGTACACCGTCCACCTCCACGCTCGCTGCCTGCCCCCAGCTGTTCTCGCTACTGCCGCTGCCGCCGCCGTAGTACTGTTGCGTAGTACTGCCGCCACTGCCATTGCTCAGGTTGCTGCTCCCATCGCCATGCAGTGTAAAGGACGCACGTGAGAGCGGCTCGAAGCCCAGCCCATCCCCCCTGGCTTTGATGAACGCCTCCTTGAGGGACCACAGCTTCTGGAACGTCTCCACCAATGAGGTATGGTCCGGTTGAGATCCCAGGGCGCCATTGGCTGAGTATGCACCCGCCCCGACATGTGCCCACCCCCCGCTTCTTGTGCCAGCCACTCCGGCCACCCGGATCGCCTCCCACTCAGCAGCGGAGAATTGTGGGCGCAGCAGCTGCAGGCGCTTGGGGATGGGCTCCTCCAGCTCCTCTGGGTCTTTCCCCAGCATGATTGCTGCTGCTGACCGGTAGGCAGGGGCAGGATGCGCGTGCGATGTCCCCGGGGACCCCCAGGCACCAGCTGGCTGGGCGCCAGTGGCAACTGCAGGGTTGGACATCAGGTGGCTGGGGTCTGACACATCCACCCCAACAATGGCCACTGGTTCTGAGGCCAGCACCGTGTAGCTGCCCTGCGGTTGGAGGCAGGCAGCATGAGGCGCTCCATTACAATATGCATGGCAGCGCATGGAGCAGCCAGCATGGGGATATGCAAACTTGGACCAAGATGGATCCTCACAGCTGGGCTGGCACGGCAATGCAGGATGCCAGTTTCATGCACATTTACCCCATGCACTTGCCATGCATGGCCGAAACAAGCATGTATGCATGCTGGGTGGCAACGCACAGGCACACATAAGACATAACCTTACTTCATGTGAGACATTGAAGTTAAAGTTGGGAGCCCACACCGGTGGGTCATGCGCGGCAAAAGGCTTCTTGCCCCGAGTGCGCTCGATGCAAACCTGGCCCCATGGGATGCCATGAACATGGGCCACCGCTGCCCGCTGCAGCAGCCGCGACGCAAGCGCCCTGCATGCATGCGTGCGGTGCTTCAAAGGATGTGTGGCTTCCTGATGAGCGTGGGGCTACAGTCAATACCCAGCCTGCTGGCATGGGCATGGACATGCGAAGGGCATGCACGTAGGCAAGGGCATGGCATACTCCAAGGGGTACCTGTCAACCCGGCAGCACATTGCGTGATGGGACACATGAAGGACACCAGCTGCAGCTCGTGGGACAGACCAGCACGTGCAGCCCTGCACTACAAAGCCCCGCGCACCGCTTTCGGTCTTGCAGCCTCAGGAAGCGTGCAACCTCCAACTGCTCATGCGGGGGCAGCATGCCCGCCAGCAGCTGGAATTGCGCATCAGAAGGTTGCCATGCGTCTGTATCCACTGCCCAGCGCAGCATGGCGCGGCCGCCCCGTGCTGAGGCGCCCCCTGCCTGTTGGTTCTGTACCGGCACTGCTGACGGTGGCGCTGCTGCTGCTGCTGCTGCAGGAGCAGCGCATGCACGCACATCTGCAGCACCGCCCATTGCTTGCGTGGCTGGCGGTGCATCATGGGCAGGTGCAGCCAGACGTGTGGGGCTAGGCTGTAGCTGGGGCTCCATGCTGGCCTTCCAGCAGCCTTCCAAAAACAGCAAGGCTGTACATCCTTGCCATGCCATGGCTTGTGCGATCTACGCGTCCTCACATGCTCCAAGAAACTCTGCCTCACGCATCGGCCCGCATCGGCTTGCTTACGATCGCCATCGCCTGCGTTTGCTTTGTGTGCGTGTTTTTCCCAAGTTGGCCCAATCATGGACACTGCCCAGCAGCTGTTGCAACGAAAGCGTACCTTCCTGACAGTTGACATCGTGAAGGTCGAAAACGAGGTTTCCAAAGCAGAAGAGCTCTATTATTTCTGCTCCAGTTCTTCAATTGCATACCATTTCATGCATACCTTCGTTTATTCATGAAGCGCCCCGTCAGCACCATACGAGGCAGCAGCCTGCTGCCCACCCTCGCTTTTCTGGCCTGCACGACGCTGCTGTGTGTGCCGCAGGGGGCAGATGCTCAGGCCACCAGTACTGTCGTGTTTCAGACGGGCCGCACCTTGCAGCCTGTAGACGGCAGCAAGAGCGTAGCCTACAACCAGACCATTGAGGCCCTGATCACAACACAGTATGCTGAAACCTGGAATGATTTCAACGGGGCAACCAGATATCGCAAGGACTTTACTTCCAGCCCTGAAAGCAACGTGCTGCTGACTGAATCGGCTGAGTACAAGTTCAGGTGCGGGATCAAGCAAGCTCGTGGCTTCCGGCAGTATTTCGGCCCCATCTCAGCTCGGGCGGCGCATTTTATCATTGTTGCCGAGCGGCTTTTGCACCTTTCCAGCCCGTGCTTTGCACCTGTCAAGCCCATGCAAGCCAATTGGCATGCAAGCATTGCGTGGAAGCATGCCCGCACTTGTGGTCTGGTGTAGCTTTAGCAGGGTCCACACCGCCCTCCCAGCAGAGGTATAACCACAAAGCACACACGCAACCAGTAGAGGCGCAGCATGGCTTCAATCCGTGCAGCCTGACAACTGGGCTAGAGTGTGGTGCATTCAATGCTGCGTCAAGGGCAGTTGTGCTCCCACCCCTCAGCTGACACCAGCGAACTAATCCTCATGCATGGCAGGTACTTGCTGAGGTTTGAAGACCTTCACCGATTCATTCCGTCTGTGAGTGGGGGAAAGGCGGGAGCAGCATGGCAGCTTTGTCGCAATACGGACGAGACTCGATGATGTACGGCCATATGCCCTATCATGGCATCAGACATGGTTATACCTAGCGCAAGTAGCCTCACACTGTCACACACCCACTGTCTTCTTAGGCACAAGCCCTTCAAAGCCTTGCAGCTCTAGCTGAAGGGCCCGTGCCACCTGCCACCTGATGCTAGGCCGGTTTTCCTTAGCCGCGTTCGCTGTTCCAGTGTGCGTTGCGCCTCAGCCTGTGTAACCATAACCATAACCTGATGCTGCACACTGTCATGCAGCGCTACCAACATGTGCCGTTGTGCCACCCATGCACCCACCTCATGCACCCACCGCTCTACACCATCAAGCACGCTGTACATCTCACCTTGTACTCTGTGCAGGGTGCTACAGTGCTGTCCGCCTCACTGTCCCTCACATTTGTGTCATGGCTGGAGAGCCCAGCTACAGTGGAGGGGTGTTTCATGGGATCTGCATGGGAGGCAGCACCCACAGGTCCCACGTGAGTGAGCAGAGTGAGGGGAGTCAGCAGAGTAAGAAGAGTGAGCAGAGCCATGGGGTACAGTATGCGGTACCAAGGGGTACAGGGCATTGCCAGTGGCAGGCAGTGACTGGTTGGCGCTGCATGCTGCACGCCCCGCTGCACACAATTGTGCATGCTGCTCTCAACGGTGCTTGCATCGTATGCATGCATACACGCCCACCAGCGCACTTTCTTGGCTGTACTGACCTGGCTGTACCGTCTTGGCTGTACAATATACTGCAGGTCTGCCAGCCTGGGTTGGAAGTACCGCGCATATGACAGTAAGACAGGGAAGGGCCTTCCTTGGGTCGCAGCAGGTGGCTGGTCTGACTGTACCTCCCCAGCACCCGCCCTGGTCTTCCCACAGGTGTGGGAACCATATACAGTGCCAGTGGTGATCATTATAGCATGGACCGCGGTAGTACAGTAAGACTGCGGTTTGTGTGGTGGCCGTAATCGTGGCCACAATAGGAAGCTGCTTCATGGCTGGGGGGGTGATGATGGTGTTGAAACGACCGCATGCATGATGATTAAAATGATAGCAACCACATGCATTTTGAAGCCGAATGGAAGGCTGCATGCAAGGCCTGCAAGCTTCCAGTCAGGAAACTCTACAGCCCCAGATGTCTGCAGCACACTGCCACACCGTACAGCTGGTCGTTGCTGCTGCGCGTCTGACCGGCCTTGGTGGCCCCCTGGTGTACTGTCGCTCTGTCATATGTACTGCTGGATGTACTGCTACTGACGCTGCTGTGTACTGCTGTACCGCAGATTGCGTCCTACTCGTACGACGGCCACGTGACGAGCCAGCTCAAGTTGGATCCCACACGCGTCCAGGCATGGCTCACCGGTGCGTGTGTCCACAGTGTGTCACACAGTCTGAATGAAGTTCGGTGCATGAAGTTTGGGGCATGAACCTAGGGTGCGCAGCCGTCTGTGCCTCTCCCACTGCATCGCACGGCCACATGCATGCTGTGGTCATTGGACTCGGCCTGGCGGCCGCCTCCTGATGCCACCCTGCTTCGCTGCACCTTACCCCAATGTAGCAAAGTCGATTGAACATGCGGCGTGTGCCCCTGCCACCCTCCCTCTTGCTTGCAGCGAGTGGCGCCAACAACAGGGGGCTGTTCTTCCGGATGACTGGCCCAGAGTCCCTGACTGGGCGAGTGGAGGTGTCACAGGCACTGGGCTACGCCGCGCGTGCCGGTCAGTGAGCGCTGCTTTGCGCGACCTTGCGCTGTGCGCTCTGCCCCCAACCCGTGGCACGCAGAGCATGTCATCCTGCATGCATTACAGTATGAGGAAACCATCGCTGCTGTGTCGGCACAGCACAGCCTGTCGGTGCATATACTGAAGGCCCCACGGGAACAATGAGCGCACGCACTCCACCCGCCTGCCGAGCTCTCCCCGCATTGTCCTCCCATTTACAAACTCCCTCCACCGCCGCAACACGGCACACTGGGACCCCCAACCCCCCAATGAACCCTTCAAACCTGATCAAACCGCAGGTCGCCGCCCAGCGCTCAGCATCACCTACACCACTGCCAAGCCTGCGCCCGCTCCTCTACCTGTGCCTTCCCCCTCAGTCGCTGGAGGCCGTACAATCTGGGTAGACCAGGCAGTTGGCGACGACGTCACAGGCAGCGGTGACCCACAGTACCCACTGAGGACAGCTTCACAGGGGCTGCTGCAGGTATGTGCGCCTCAACCGCCAGTGCTTCTGCATGTTCCTTGTGCATGCCGTGACAGTTCATGCGCATGTGTGCAGCTCTCAGGTACTGCATGGCAAACTGCATGTGTGCCCTACCTGTACCGTGGAACAATACTAGTGTGGCAGGTCCAGGGTACACATGTCTCGCACTACTATAATAATCATATTAACACGGCGTATCACATACGTGTCTGCATGCCGGAGCACACTATGACAATAAATGTCTCACACTATGACAGACACTATGACAATAAATTATTTGCTGTGCAGACGCTGCCTGTGCACTACCTGCTCCTGAGCGAGCCTTGCACGCCATGCGTCCCTGGTCTTCCACCTGTCTGTCATGCCTGCCATGCCTGTCATGCCTGCCTGCCTGTCATGCCTGCCTGCCTGTCATGCCGCTCTGCAGGCCGGCAAGAATGACACCGTGCTGCTGCGCAACGGCGTGTACGGCGGCAGGCTGAGCATTGATAAGCCCAACATTACCCTGGCATCAGCTCCCGGTCACTGGGCTGTAGTTGCGTCGCCAACCAACCAACCAAAGGCGCGTGCTGTGCGCTCAGTCCCTCTTCCTCGTCCCTCACAGGTCCTTGAACTGCCTTGGTATTTGGAGAGGCCTTGCATGCATGGACACCTAAATTCAACGCTCAAAGCAAACATGCCCGGCCGAAGGTTCATGCCCCGGATGAAGTTGCAGCTGCTAACTCACTGCCTGGTATGGCTTCACCTATACCCACAAGTCCGACTGTTCAAGGGGATGCATGGGGCATGTGCTCGTGCAGATCCAGACGACGCTGACGATCCGCAATGGCGCCCTGGGTGCGACTGTGAGGGACCTGGAGATCTGTGGTGGCTTCTACTATGCGCTGTCGGTTTGGAACGACGGCAGTGACGACCAGGCGACGTGCGTGGGTTGGTTTGCTCAAGAGGGATCAGGAAGAGATGTAGAGAAATTGCAGGCGCACAGGGTCCGGTTCATCTGCAGCCCTGCTGTGCTGACTGCTGACGCTGTGCGTGGCAATGGTAGGATGCGCCTACTGCCTGGCATCGCAGCATACTCCACCTACCTGTCTTACACCCCCTCGCATACATAACTACCTCCATCTGCCAACCCATTCATCTGTACATGCCTGCCATCCCCCCACCCCCAACGCCCCACTTCTAAACCACCACCCCCTCTCTCAGGTCCCGCCCCCAGGACGTGCTCATCCAGAATGTGAGGCTGCACGACTCAGGCTCACATCTCATGAAGACCGGCCCCTTTGTGGGGCATGTGACTCTGCAAGGCGTGCATAGCTACGGCGCCGGCGTGCGCACACGCGTGTCGGGCCATGGGCTATATGCCGTGGCTACACAAGACCTGACAGTGGCTGATTGCTACTTCCATGACCTACCAGGGGCTGGGGTCGCGGTCGTGGGTGGCTCGGCACGTGCGGTGGTGGAGGTGAGCGGCGATCCGGGATTTGGGGCCAGGGTGGGGTGTGAAGGCGGGGGGGAGCAGAAAGGGTGGGGGGAGGGGGGGCTGTGCTGGATGGCCTTGAGCACTGGCAGCTTTGTCGCTGTGTACCTGTGAAATGCACTGCCTTGTACTGCTGCCTTGTACGTGAACAGTACAGCCAGTACAGCCACTGCTCTTGGCTCACCATGCTGCCTTGCTCCCTACTGCGTGCGCCTGCAGCGCAACTTCATCGAGCACACCGGGGCCGGCATCGTGATTGGTTTTGTGGCAAGTGCTGTGGAGGACACAGAGAGTAGTGGCAACCCCCAGGTGGGCTTCTGATCAGGACTGCTGCTCCACCCCCCACAAGCTCCTGACCTCCCCACCCCAACCCCATGCACCCCTCACAGCCCACACATAGCCGCCCACAGACCCCAGCCCGCACCCCTACATGTACTTACACCGCACCCACCCGCAAACACTCGGGCTGTGGATCAGGAGCAGGCCGGTTTGCTGCTTGGTTGGCATGCCCGGATTCAGGGGCGCTGCTCGCCTGCCCCTGGCCACGCACGCACGACCACAGCACCCTGCTCCATGGCCCGCTGTTCAAAAGACTGCCCTTGTACTGCTGCTCTTGTACTGCCCTGTACCGCAGCTGTACGAGGCGGTACACGCTGTAGTGCGCAACAACATCGTGGCCTCCACCCTGCAGCCCGCCCTGAGCATGTGGGGTGCGCGCAATGTGAGTGTACTGCACAACACATTGCGTGGCGGCCTCTCGGGACCCACTGTACTGCTCAACTCAATCCAGCGGGACGACAACCCCTTGGCTGCCTCAGCTGGCTGCAAAGACATCACCCTAAGGGGCAACATCCTCGTGCGCCCTGCACTGGCGGTGGCAGGTATGTTTCTGTGGGGACTTGCGTGCTAGCGTGCCGCTTCTCCCACTGGTTTGCCGACTGCTGCTGCTGCTGCTGCTGCTGCTGCTGCTGCTGCCGCTGCCGACTGCTGCTGCTGCTGCTGCTGCTGCCGTCCCTGCTGCTGCCGCTGCTGTGGCTGCTGCTGCTTCGGTTGCCGCGCTTCGGTTGCCGCTGCTGTCTCTGCACCAAACCCCCATCAGGCCCCCCGTATGCCGCATCCTCATTGCCTGTGCACTCCTTTTCCACTCGTGTGCCCCGCCTCTGCCATCCTTGCTCATGCAGCTCCTGCGATACAGATCCGAGTGACCGAGGGCACTGGTGGCCTGGATGCATCAGGTTACCTGAACTGGGGCTGCAATGTGCTGTGGGACGAAAAGGGGCCAAGCGGTGGCGTGTTCAAGTGGGGCGTGGGGCCCATGATCGAGGTGGGTCACAAACATTTGTGCCTGTTTATCAATACCGATCATGCCTGGATATAAGGGCTGGGCAAATCCTTATGTGGATTTACTTCATCACTTGCATGGCGAAGCAACAGCCATGCGTTTCAAGATGCCACAGGTGCCGGCGTACTCCCTGGCCCTGCTTAGATCGCCTTACAACTTGCCACCTCATGGTACAGTCCAATGGCAACCTCAACTGCCCTTGCCTTCAGTTCGAACAGCGGACCCAACCAACCCAACGAACCGCCCCAACAAAGCAAACGAGAGCCGTCCTGCCTGTCTGTGTAACCTTTTCTACCTTTGTACCGCAGGACGAGCGGGACACGTATGCCTTCCTAGGCAACCTTGCACAGTGGGCAACCCACTGCCCCAACCTCCCCTCTGCCACCTGCACCCCCGCCAGCCGTGAAGCCGACCCTGCCCTTTCCCCAGACCTCACACGCCTCTCACCCTGCAGCTCGGCCATCGCCGCGTGCCCTGCCGCAGTATTCGGCGGAGCGCCTGGTGCAACTGGCCCTGTGCGTGCTCTGGATGATTTCCATGGCCGGCCACGGCCCGCAGCAGGGCCCCAAGACGCAGGTGCCATCATGACGAGCTGCACTGCCGATGCCGGACCACTCAAGCCATACCCGCCCGTGCCTGCTGGCCTCCTGGGCAAGCCTGCAGCCTACACGGGGCCAGGCCTCCTGCCAGACATTGACAAGGTACTGGCACTACTAGTAGTAGTGGACAGCATACTAGAAGTGAGCATGCCTAAATGTGCATGTGGTTTGAACTAGAGCGGTTACCGTAGTTGTTGAACGGAGGCCAAGCGCAGTCACCATGACTGAGCGCCAGTGTCAGGCATGCGAACAGCATGTCTGGAATCATCACATCCCAGATCACACAAGCCTCACACACCTTACCCCATCGCACACACCTTCCACCCTCCACATGCATCCTCTCATGTCGCCTCACACCTGCTCCACAGGGCTACCCCTATGACGAGTGGGCCAAGCGCAAGTGCCTCACGCTCAAGGTCAACACCAAAACAGGCAACAACGCGGCTGCTGCCAAGAAACCAGGGAGCACGGCATTCAAGACCTTGCAAGCCGCGCTTGACGCGGCTTTGCCTTGTGATATCATCCAGCTAGCTGGTGCGTGGGCCGTGAAGTTGGGTGTGGTGGTGGCGGTGGCCGCGGCAGCAGCAAGGCTGTTGGCGTGCTGGGTGCATGTGTGCGGGCAGAGTGACTGCATATCACAAAGTGAAAGGTTGCTGGGCAGGGCAGGTGGACTGGTGGAGGGGTGCGGCTCCTGCCTGATAGGCGAGCACAGCCATCGCGCAGGCCATCGTGCGCTAGCCTTGGCACAGGGAGCTCATATGCTGCCAGCAAAAAAAATGTGGGGAGGAAGCTGGACGGGCAAGTCCAGGACTCCAGGACTGTTTCAGCAGCCGGCATCCCATGGTCCCCTGTACCCCTACCCCATGACCTCTTTGCTCTGGGCTGCCTGGGAACCCATGACCTTTATCTCTGGGCTGTGTTGGTTGTTTGGTGACCAACACAATCCAACATAGCGTGCACACGTGCTTTCATACCGTCAGTACCTGGCCTTGCCTGCTTTCCCACCTGAACTGCCCTTGCACCGCTTCAGTTCTTGCTTCCCACCCACCCACCCGACCATCCCGTGCAGGCGGCCAGACGCACTCGGGCCCCGCCTCAGTGCGCATGTACAACCTGACTATCCAAACAGACCCGTCCTCCTCATCGCGCGCCATACTCTCCTGCACCCGCCCCAGCGACACCGCATGCCTTTTCATGGGCGAGGGCGGCAACACGGATGGTGGTGTGGCCCTCACGGCTATGGTGGGTGTGAGACTGGTGGTGCTCCACCGCCAAGGCCCTCTGAGGCTAGGTGCCCGCCCGTGCTGCTGCTTCTGTGTGTTGTGGCTGCTGCGGACGGTGTGCTTCCTGAAGGCTGCCGCGGAAGGGCCCAATGCAGAACATGACCTGTTGGTTGTAATGCTGCTGCACTGTGCTGTGTTGTGCTGTGCTGTACTGTACTGTACTGTACTGCACTGTACTGTACTGTGCTGTACTGTGCTGTACTGTACTGTACTGTACTCTGCTGTAATGCTCTGTACTGTAGCCCACCATTCTCGACCGCGGACCGCTGGACCCGCACGCAGGGCTTTGACATCATCATGTCAGGGGGCGCCACTGGTGCGTGTGTGTTCTTCAACGAGGGCCTGGGGGGCACCTCCCCCTGGTGGGCGAACTATGTTGTAGGCCATGGCTGGGACAAGAAAGCAAGCGGCAGCCGCCGTGATGTGCGCACGGCCAGCCTGCGCAAGCTACGGTGTGTGTGGGTGTGAGAGGTTGCTGTGGATGTGCCCGTCACGGATGTGGATGCATGGAATGATGACTTGACTTGCATGGAATGATGTGGCCTGCTGATTTGCTGCCACGCCAGATGCATGGCACAGTATCAGTCAAAATAATAACACACAGTATTTGAGTGACATGTCATGTACTGTGTGCCATGTATCGATGTATGGTACAGCAGCATGCATGCGTCGCGTGCTTGCGTGCGCTTCAACACCGCAGTGTGACTGTGTACTATACACCTGATGTGTGATGTCCGATGCTGATGAGCCCATTTACGTACATGGCTTGCACAGGCTGTCGGGGTGCGGCAGCCACGGCATCAAGCTGTCTACCTTTGTGCACGATGTCGTCATCGCGGAGAGTACAATCATACGCGTCAAGGGAGCAGGCATCGTGGCCGTGTCCTCCAACAACCTCCAGGTGCACCTCTACTGCTGTTGTACTTTCTGTCCGACATGACATGTACCGGGCATATGGTATGGTTATGGTTACACAGGCTGAGGCGCAACGCACACTGGAACAGCGGACGCGGCCAAGGAAAACCGGCCTAGCCTGCAAAAAGGGGAAATATGGTTTTGCTCTGACATGGTGACGTGTACTATATGTACATCTGTACAAGCAGGGGCTCCAAGCCCTTGTGAGGTGTGGCAAAGCCTCAGCCACATCTGCAGACTCCATGGTGGGGTGATAACCACGAATTTTATCGTGGTTTAAATATGATAACCACGATATCACCAGCACTGCTTCATGTATGGCCTCCGCCTCATCAAGGCCTGCTTTTGAACCCCAACCCGCAGATCACCGACAACACAATCACAAACACGGCTGGCAGTGGCATCATCGTGACAGGAGGTAGCCGCAGTGCACGGATCCTGCGCAACAGCTTCAGGTGCGCGCTCTGCACAAACAGCTGGTTCAGGACACCCATGTATCTGAGGACGAACCATCTGGTACAACACGGGGATATCATTTTTGGCCAATATCACAACAGGATGGTCACCATCCTGGGACGGCCGCCAGTATCTGGGAAGTGCGCAAGCTAGCCAGCTGTTTGCTCGTGCTCCCTATCAGATATCAGCCAGATGTGGTCTCGAAGCATCCTGGAGCTGTATTCCTCCTCGCTCCTGTATTCCTCCTGTATTCCTGTGCGCCCTGGGCAACCCCCTCCAAACCCGCCCCCAGCTCAATGCGCCCCTCCCCCCCCACCCCCCTCCCTCCCTCCTTCCCTATCCATCCCCTGCCTCCCATACTCACTGACTGAATCACACACTCACCTCAGGGACGTTGGTGACCATGGCATCCAGCTGGGTGCTGAGGAGACTGAGGCCGAGTACATGGACGGCGCCTGGGCGGCTGGACCCGCGGGTTCATGGCACGACGCAGTGGGCGCTACCGTGGCCGACAACACGGTTGCCAACGCATGGGGCGCGGGCCTCTTCCTAGCATCTGCCCGGGTGCGTTGCGTGGCTCTTCACACAATCTCCCTCCTGTAATAGTGTGCTGGATCCTGACGTGTGGCCTCATGCTGTCCGTCAAAACATGTGGTGGTGTGCTGGATGTTGGCCAGTGGTGGGCCGGGTGCAAGCAGCGCTCTGGCTGGTGGAAGCAAACGAGCAATCGTGCTTGTTTATGGTTTAGGGTTCAGGGTTTAGGGTTTTTAGGGTTTAGAGTTTAGGGTTTAGTGCACCTGGACCATCCACCCTGCATGCTTGATGCGTGTCAAATGTTTACATCCTGCCTGACTGGGGCTACCAGCCCATGATGTAGGGGCCAGAGCAGCAGGCCATAGTTACACGTGATCGATGCAAAGCACACAAGGGCATCACCAGTTCAATACCACCTATGGGCCAGCCCAACGCACTGGGCCCCAAACCCACCCTCTCATGCCTAGCTGTACAGCGTCCGACACGCGCTGTTTGACTGATCACTGTCTGACTGACCACTGCTTTCCTTTCCTGAACAACCGAGCTCAGTACCTCACCTTTCCTTTCAGTACCAGGCCACTCTTTATTTTCACCCTTCCTTGCCGTTCCTGTCCTTCCTTCCCTGCGCGTGCAGGACTGCACCATCACTGGCAACGTGTTCAACAACGTGTCCAACTCAGCCTTCGCCGGCCTCACCTATTCAGTGTCTCCCAAGCAAATCGGGCCTGAACAGGAGACGGGGCTGCCCTGCATCAACATCACCTTTTCAGGCAACCGGGTGCAGGCGAGCGCGCCACGCGCTCTGGTGGTCGAGTCCCGCGTCATTGAGGCTACTTTTGGAGACTCTGTACTCGCAACAGACGCGCCCACCCCCGTCCGCACCGCTTGCTCAGGCTTCCCTCCCCCCACGTGCCCCGGCACGCGCCCCTCTGGCACCAGCAGCGCCACCCACCGGCGCCAGCTGTCAGGTCCGGCGGCAACAGGTGCGCCCCGCCGTGTGCTATGGGGTGTGGCGGCAACCGAGGAGGAGGGGGTGGAGCACACAAATCAGGGTGCTGCCGTGAACGTATCAGCAGCGGCGGTGGCGGCATCTGTCGGCGCGCACGTCGCAGCGGGACGTGGCCTGCAACAGGTACGCGTCACTGGCCGGGAGTGGGCAGCACAGCAGGCCAACCTTCCAGGGTATGCACCGCGCGACGCAGACGGCAGCTGCCCCTTCTTCCCAGACAACTCCCCTTGGTGCGTTCATTGTGCATGGAACCCCTCTCCTATATATATATATATACATCCATGCATATATATATACCCCATCTAGCCGGATGCACTGGTCTCTGTCCTTTGGCTGTGACTGTGCTGAAGCAAGTATGTCCTGGGGACCTGGGCACCCAGGTGAGGGGCTGGGAAGGGGTGGGGCCGCTGCTCTGGACCACTGCCATTCGCTACATGGCCATTCACTTGAGCCAAACATGTCCGGCATATACCAAGCATCACCAAGCGTGAGATGTCACACATACTGTACGCACGGCTGCTGGCTGCGTCGACCCAACTAGATTGTTGTCGTCAGCAGCTCAACACTAGAGACCAATGACCAATCCTCAATTGCAATAAAAAATGGCCCATTGTTTCATATTTTTATTGAACCGGCCGCAGGAAGCGTGACATCTCAGCGCTGCCTGTACACCCGCGCTCTGAAGCCATCAAGCGGTTGGTGGGGGGCGGCGGCCTGCATCCTGACTTTGGTGGTGGGGAGCCACGCGGCGGTGGCAACATCCTGTATGGTGCGTGTGAGCTGCTGTGTGTATGCGGACTGCATGTATGCTGACTGCATGCCAGTCCTGCAAGGCGGCTGTGCAGATATGTAGCAATGTTGCCTGCCTTTATGGCCATGATTGCCGCGGCCCGGGTTCTTTTCGTTGTGCCTGGCAAGGTGACGAGTTACAAAGGCTGGCAGGCTGAGGGCTACTGGGGTGAATGGCCCCAATGACCAGTCGAGCCCAGCCCAATTCATGATTCAACCTGCGCACACAGCCACCCCCGTGGCCTTCCCTGCCCTTGGAACTCAGCTGCAGTGGTTCTGGCATGTCGCGTACTCAGGAGGGTGCAAAACCCAGCTCGTCCCAAGCACGTCAAGCCCAAGCCCCGCACGCGCATGCCACACACGCCGTCTGATTTTGTTTTGTTTTGGTGTGCGCGCAGGTATCCCCTTCATCAGTGTGAACTCTCAAACTATCCCGAGCGTGCGGCGGCCCGTAGTCATCAGGCCTGAGCCTGATGGCTATGCAGAAGAGAGTGACCTACCAGGTCCCTTCCCCATCCCTGGTGCGCGCAGCAAATCTCACATGCCCAACGGCATGGATTGACTGATTCATCTCAAAGACGACCGCTGAGCATTCTGTGTATGAGCTCATTCATTCAAGCTCATATGTATGCTATGAGCTTGAACATTCAGCCTCCTCCTGAAATGCCACATCTTCGTTCTTTGTTCCCCATTGCCCATTGTGATGCTGCTGTGCATGCTGCAGGTACCGCACCCATCGAAGGCTCACACCCCACATGCTCCATCAATGACTGTGGTGGGGACCGTCACGTGCTGGCAGTGGATCAAGCCACATGCCTTCTATACGAGGTATATTATGTATTGAACGGTTTTGGCCAACCCTATACGGTTTTGGCCAACCCTAATAATATACACACATATATATGTATATATATACGTAGACACTGTACCATGCTGCACCGCACTGTGCTGCAGGCATCACAGCCAAATATATTGTATAGTTTACAAATCTGCACATGGCTGTGCTGCAGCAGCCCTGTCACACCCCTCTTCAGCAGCCCTGCTGGTCACACGTGTGAAGAGTGTGAACCTGCCAGGGGTGTACCGCCACATGCAGTGCACATACTAGTGCCACATGCCCCGATGTACTGCTGCAGCGTACTGCCTGGTCACATGGCATGCATGTACTGCTTGTTTTGCTGGACAGCTGTACGTCGCGGAGTACGACAGCCAGCGCAACCGCTGGGTGGCCAGCCAGAGCTCCGTGTTCAACCTCACAAACAATCGGCTGCGGCCCTATGGCTGGACCAGCGCGGACGCCGCTGGCTTGCCGATCTTGCCCGGCCTGGTGCGTGCAAGGGGAGAGTGAGCTGTCCTGCTCAGCACCAGCCCTGTTTGGGGTACACCCAAGGAGTAGACAGCTGCAACGCAGCGAAAGCAGTACCACAGGCACCGATGCTGCGGTGCAATGTGGCTGAGTAGGGGCTGAGCGGTGTCCCTTGCCTGGTAGTTCCCTGAAGGCAGCAAGAACAAGCTGCTGCCGCTTGCCTGCCCTGCTGAAACAAAAGCTGCTGCCTGCCTGCCTGCCGCAGGTGCTGTTTGATGACGTGGTGGTGCGGGGTGAGATCACGCGGGCCATCCGCTTCACTGGTCCCAACTCGCGCCGTGCATACGAGCCGCCCGCCACCCACTACGCCCCGAGTGGCGACTCAGGTGAGGAACCATGGCCGTCAATCTTTGCAGCATGCCACACATCAAGCGCCCGAGCACGCAAGTCTCGGCGCATTAATCTCGTACACTCGTGTGCATCGCACACCATATGGTTCCTTCATCTGCACCGCAACGGAGGTTAATGCGCGTCCCAGTGCATCCCCATCCTTGGGTCTGTATCTGGCTTGCACACCGCCACCAACCCACGATCTCGCGTCTACCATTGCCTGTAGAGGACGCGGATGCACCTTGGATGGGCATGCGTGTCCGCGTCAAGGCGTCCGTCGACTGCGACACGCGGCTGAGCTCCCGCGTCGCCCGCGTCATCTGCAGGGGGCTGAAGAAGCACGGCATGATCTTTGCTGACAATGGCTCTCCATGGTTCCTCACAGGAGAGGCTACCAGCAAGTGCGTGCCCTGACGGCATTGTTTCCAGGGGGTTTTCAACCACTTAAGGGTGATTTTATAATAGTCATAGCATGGGAGTGACTTTATAATAATCATAGCATGGGAGACGGTCCGGCTCCGGCATGCAGCTACACCTGCATGTGAAGCGCTGTGAATGTGCGAACGGGGCAGGCTCTCTCTCAGATTGGGGATTTGAAATGTTTAAATTGCTGGACAGGACTGCATTAGAAGGATTCAGCTGTAGGTTGAGGCCTTCGGGCAAGCAGGGGTCCTCAAGGAGTTTTTGGCTGTGGCGAATGAGCTGCGGCTGGTGCAGGCTCTCCCTGATGCAGAATCAGGTGCACCACAGCACACTGCAGCACCGAGATTAATAATAATAATAACACGGCGTGTCACAGATGTGTCTGCACCGAGATTCCGCTGTGCAAATCAACCAAATCCGGCTGAAGCCTTGGGACCCCATCGCCCACCAAGTGAACCTCCAACCAACGGTTCCACGCACGTCACAGGTGGAACCCCTACCTGAATGACATTGCCGAGCTCAGCAGGATTCGAGCTGCCGACCTGGAGGTGGTGGACACAGGCGGCTGCCGCTGCCTCAACGCGCCCTGCACGCGCACCGAATGCTCAGGCAGAGGTGCGGCAGCCACGGCAATGGGCTGTACTGCTTGTGGAGTACAAGCAGTACATGCAGTACACAGCGGTACAGCACGGTACACACTGTGCAGTATACTGTGCGGTACATGTGGTATATGCCGTACATGCATCCAGGGCACATGCGATCCAAGCCATGCGGATTGGGGCCATGCGGACGCAGCCGGCATGCACAGGATGCCGGCATTCATGCGCAGCACCAGCATTCCATACGAATTCACTGGGCTGACACTGGACTGACACGGCTTCAGGTGGTGGTGATGATAGCAGTGGCGGTGATGGCGGCGGTGGCAGCGACACCCCTATCGTCAGCACAGGGTCGTATCCAGGTGTTGCGAATTGGAAAGAAGACATCCACGCGTCCAACAATGTGTATGCCACCACCACTGGCACCGCCGCGCTGTGAGTGCGACATGTCAGGCACATGCGTGAGAGTTGATGTGTGGTCCTGAACCTCCGCGGGCACCTGAGCTAACCTGTACTAACATACAGCGCAACTGCTGAGCCATGCCTATAGTAATCACAACTCGGTCTTAACAGGCATGGCTGCATGCCGGAGCCTGAATGCCTCTAACAGGTACCAGGCCAGTGCTGCACGATTGCCGGTGAATGATGTTCACTTTTGTACGGATGTGCCATGTGTGTGCGGCCGATGCATGCACACAGGTTTGTGGACCGCCGGAACCCAGGCGGCTATGGCCCCGGCGGCTTTGTGGATTGGGTTAAGTTCTCTGGGGAGAAGAACTCACGCGAGGGTGTGCGCAAAGCCGCTTGAGGAGAGAAGAGGCGGCACGCAGCTGCTGCTGCAACTTGTGGCACGATGTGTGGTGCTGTACCTGCGCACATCAGCCTGGTGGCAACGATGGCTTGTTTTGTTCCTTTCATTAATGGATGGGTCATGGCAAACACCACGCTGACGACCTGACTGGGACCTTCCACAGCATCCGTTTGCGCTGCTGCGCGTTTGATTGATTGCACCGGCATGGACCATTCGACTACCGCTGATTGGGCGGCAGAACTGCTGTTACCCTTCATCCGCGCTGCTGCGCACTGCCTGGTGACTAAGCCACCAGCTGGCTTTGAGATCCAGATAGAGCCAGCAGCACACAATTAGAGACAAATTCCAAGCTTGACGCTTCCCGACTGCGCATAAGACATGCAAGGAGACAACACCAGCACATGTACATGTCTGCAAGATGAGGCCCAGGCAACAGGGGGTGGCCAGACATTCTCACATGAACTGTATCCACAGGGTGCATGCCTGCAATGATTGCACCTGCAACGTATGCGGTGCAGGTTGAGGATCTGAGGGGGATGATTGCAAGTAGTTGAGAAATTGTGTGCGACTGGGAAAGGATCCATTTCGTCCACCCACATTACACTTTCAAGTTTAGGTGGTGCTGTGATTGCACCAGCATGTTGACCTTGCTTGCTTCTGCTCAAGTTCAAAGTCGCCAAGGCGTGTTTGCTCTTCTTGTTTAGCAACACATTATGGGACATGGCGGTGTTCATGGTGCACGTGTGAGCCAGCTGATAAGCGTTCAAGTACAGGGGAGTACAGGGGACCCGTGCATATATGCATGTCCTAGACTGCTGCTGCTGCTGCTGCTGAATCAAAGCCAACCACCATGTAAGCGTACACTTGCTGCTGCGGTATGCACCGTCCGGTCAGCGCCTGGTCCATGCCGTGTTATGTGCATGCCTGACGCTGGTTTGCCGCGCTGGCAGGCCTGCTGGCAGGCCATGGGAACACAGAGCGCCCCTACCTGCCCACGCGACACAGCATGATGAGAGTTAAGTTGGCTACCAGCTCACCAACTGACCCAGCGGCTGGCACCTCAGGTCATAGGGTAACTCTGCCAGGTGGGAAAACGACTCAACTCTCCCATAGCCGCCGAGTAGAGCTCATTAGACAATTTTCAAAATGCAGACCCAAATGCGCACCGGTGCGTCCGTAGCAGGCGTTAGCCCTAGTTTTCCGAAATATCGATCTGAGTCGTTGATCTCCCCTGCCACAGGCCTTCGCACCACTCGCGGCGCTGCCGCGGCTGCTGTGCCCCGCACGCGCTCTAGCCGTGCTCGCACTGTGCGCGTGGAGGCCAGGAAGGTAAGGCTTCGAGCAGCTCCATCACCAGCATTTCCAAAGCCACCAAACGCAGCTCTTGATACATCTGCACCCGCTTGATGCTGCTGCAGGTGGCGCTGCTGGGTGCTGGTGGTGGCATTGGCCAGCCCCTGGCCCTGCTGCTCAAGGTGCGATGTCATCAACAGTCTGTGGATCTGGTTAGCATCATATGGCATTAGATGCAGCTTGCTTATTGCCATCCGGCGTGCAGGGTCTGTTGGGCAACGTGGCTTGGGTGCCAATCACGACACTAGGAAACGTGCTGGCACGCGCAGATGAACAAGCTGGTCACTGAGCTGGCCCTCTACGATGTGGCTGGCACGCCTGGTGTTGCTGCAGACCTGTCGCACTGCAACACCCCTGTGAAGGTAGGGGCAGTTTTTGGGTGCCACCCAGCCAGCCGGAGCAGGCGGGATTACAGTCGCAGTGTGAAGTATGCAGACGCGCTGCATGGTCGAAAGAACCATGGGAGCTTTCTCCGGAAGTCCATGAGCAAAGCATGCATGGCATGTGCACCCCCATGCAGGTATCCGCCTTCACTGGCCCCGATGAGCTTCCCAACGCGCTGAAGGGCGCGGAGCTGGTTCTGATCCCTGCCGGCGTGCCTCGCAAGCCCGGCATGACTCGCGACGACCTGTTCAACACCAACGCAGGTACCCTAGGATCGACCAAATTTTCTTGTGTATTGGAAGATAATCTGAGAAATGGACGAACGATCGATTCAATACTTGCACAATCGCGCTTGCAGGTATCGTCAAGTCTCTGATCGAGGCCATTGCCAAGCACTGCCCTGGGGTAGGTGGCGCCATGCAAGCATGCTTGCTGTGCATGCTGTATAGGACTCACCCCAAAAACCATGCTTTGTCATATGCGTACCTTGCACACACGCATTGCCTCTGCTGCTGGCTGCTGAGATGTTTGCGTCTATATCCCGGATGCCGCGTTGACAGGCCGTGATTGAGATCGTGACCAACCCAGTGAACTCCACCGTGCCCATTGCCGCCGAGACCCTGAAGAAGGCTGGTGCGTGTGCCACGCTGCTGGCGGCCACTAGCGGATACACACTTTACATATGGCATACACCAGCCTCATCGCTCTTGCATGCCAGTGGTGTGACACATTTGCACAAAAACCATCCATTCAATGGGCAGCAAATGAGTGCATAAGCATTCCCCACTGGCGGCACGGATTGTGTGGCAAGTACATGGTCCAGTTCCTGGCTGAACTCCCCACAATGCTGTGCTGCCGCGTCGTGCTATCGGCCGCAGGAGTGTACGACCCTCGCAAGCTGCTGGGCGTGACCACCCTGGATATCGTGCGTGCGAATACCTTTGTGGCCGAGTCCAAGGGTCTGGACCTGAAGGATGTGGATGTGCCGGTGGTGGGCGGCCATGCCGGTTCCACCATTCTGCCCTTGCTGTCCCAGGTGAGATGCGCGCTGCAGCATGGGCACACCTGCATGCATCTGGAGTTGGGTGGTGCATACGTGGGGTCCAATGCAAACATGCGATGAGTCTCCTGAAAAGGCTCTTGCAAGCTTGCGAGCATGATTTCAAATGCAGCCTGCCACAGCCTGCCCTGTTTTGCTCATGACGAGGGCGAGGGCCGTTTGTGCATTGACTATGTCGTATGTGTGACCGATGGCTTGGATGTGCTATGTCGTGCTGCGCCCTGCAGACCACGCCCCCG
The DNA here is from genome assembly GCA_001662365.1 of Chlamydomonas applanata. Classification (NCBI taxonomy): domain Eukaryota; kingdom Viridiplantae; phylum Chlorophyta; class Chlorophyceae; order Chlamydomonadales; family Chlamydomonadaceae; genus Chlamydomonas; species Chlamydomonas applanata. Next base: position 84,921 of record BDCZ01000063.1, read on the forward strand.
GTGACGTTCAGCGAGGCCGAGAAGAAGGTGCTGACAGACAAGATTGCAAACGCCGGCACCGTGGTGGTGGAGGCCAAGGCAGGCAAGGGCTCTGCCACTCTGTCCATGGCGTACGCGGCGGCGCGCATGGCGGAGTCCACCCTGCTGGGCCTGAACGGCGAGCCCAACATCTACGAGTGCAGCTTTGTGCAGAGCGACGTGGTGCCTGGGGTGCCCTTCTTCTCGTCCAAGGTGCTGCTGGGCCCCCAGGGTGTGGCCAAGGTGCTGGGGGTGGGGGAGATTGACGCGTTTGAGAAGGCTGCCATGGATGCCATGCTGCCCCAGCTGAAGCAGGAGATCCAGAAGGGCATCCAGTTCGTGCAGAGCCCCCCGGTCCCCGCCGCGTAAGCACACGGGGCGCGGAACTCACTCATGTGGAGGTTTAGCGACCAGAGCGTGGAGCGGGGCGCATGGTGGTGCGGCTGTGGGCTGCTAGGCGTGCGAGGGCTGCTGTCAATGACTCGACGTACGCCTGTGGTACCGGTGTGTACTTGAAGGCCATGAGCCCCGTGCTGTTCTTGCCGCTGCTGCAGCACTGGCAGCACTGGCTTCTCATACCAGGGGAATTGATTTGTTCATGTCAGGGACGCCCATCGCATGCGGCACCTGCCCATGCCGCATGGGCACCTTCATTCAACAATCGGTCATGTTCTTGCCTCGCCTGGTCGCTGCGATGCGTGCACCCCGCCCCCACTGGAGCATGCCCGCTCGCGCTCTTGTTTGAGATTGTTTCTCATTTCATTGGTTTGTCGGAACGGTTTACTGTGGTGTGCGCAGCCCCTTGTGCGTGGCTGGGCCGGCTGCAGGTAGATGTGAGGAAGGCTGATGGGCGGCCAGGCCCTAGTCAGCGGGGTGGCCTTCCCTACGTACAGTAGATGTACTGTACAACTGCTTAGTATGCATACTGGGATGGGCTTGGGACGAGCACATGCGCAGCACATGCAATGGTTACAGCTCACATCCCCATGTGTGTGGCAGCCTTGGTGTGCTGATGGTGATGTGGTGGTGGTGGTGGTGCCACAAACGCAGGTGTGCTGGCTGGTGCATTTTGTTTAAATGCAACACGGTGTTTCTTTGTTGGTGTGTCTCCCCATGTGTCCCCCCATTCGTTTTCTGTGCTCAGAGATTGTAATCAGCGTGTTACAAGCGATTAGATTTCCACTGGTGCCCTCAAGAGATACCTCATGATGGACTGCTCAGTCTGGGAAGAAGGCTTAGCATGCCAAGAGAGCATTGCACTGCCCAGTAACAGGACGGCGCCACCCTTCCTTGCACGATGATATGGTAGTGCCTTGTATTATGCAAACACAACGAAACGGCTCAAAGCCAGCCTAAACGTCAGGCGACATGACAAAACGATGATCCATGCTGAATGCAAAGCTGCTGCGACTTCCACGACCTCACTCTATGGCTGGGTGTGTTCGAAGTAGGTGTCTTGGCTGGCTACTCAGCTACGAAAAAGATATTTAACACAGAAAAGGTTGGCGCTGTCCACACCCTGCAGCAGACACGACGCCTGAAGGGCTTTCATTGTATTCCGCAGCGCTTATGATGATATTACGAGGCTAGAGTGGCAGCTTAGAGTGCCTAAGGCAGGGCACGCACAAAGCTGGTGAAGGTTGTATATGCCCGCGGGGCGTGCAGCCCTTACAGGGCGCTAAATCAGGGGCTGTAAGCCCCTGTAAACTTTCGACGCAGAACTAGAAACCCCAGCTCGACAAGTGGGCACGGTGTGTGCCTGACGCAACAGCAGCGGCTTATCACTGTGCAAGCTCTGTACTAGAAGTTGCAGAAATGGACATCGTCAACGACGCATCCGCAATGGCGATGTGAGTAAACGACATGGGGCATGATGCACACTGTGGACGCATGTGCCACCGGCCCTGCTCGCGCTCTCAGATGCGTCAGCTGGCACACCCTACCCAGATGCGCAAGTGCTGTGCACGTATGCGGGGCGTGATGCACGGTTTGGCCTCGGGCACAGTCACGTGGATCCAGCCCTTGGCCTGTACACCTACCAGCCCCGAGCACCACCATGCGCTGTACCCCATGCACGCCCACCCCTTGCCTTCAACCAGCCCCTTTTCCTGCCTTGCCTTTGCATGCTATCCGTGCTCTGCAGGGACTCCTCTGCCAGCCCCTTCAACGTGCCTGCTGACGAGGACATCTTCCGCCACCGTGAGGAGGACCGCGCGCGCAAGGCAACAGAGCGGCGCGAAGCACTGCAGCAATCAGTGGCGGCCAAGACGACCTTCGCGTCGCGCATGCAGGTGGGGGTGCTGGCACTTGAAGTATTGAACCAGCATCGGGGCAGGGGGGCCGGGAACCAGCATCATGGGGGGGGGGGGGGAC
>BDCZ01000063.1:95281-195354 GCA_001662365.1 Chlamydomonas applanata
TCGGGGGGGACCAGGAGTGGGGCAGGAGTGGGGGGGGGAGCCAGGGGGCTGGGGCAGGGCACAGGTAGGGGTCTGGTGTATGGCATGGCACCAGGAGTGTCTGATGGCTTCACTTGGGGTGCAGGTGCCCACTGCATATGCGTGGCGCTTAAGGACTTTCCATCTAGTCCGGTCTCTGGGTGCAGTGATCAGGGGCAGTCAGTTGGCCGGTGACCATCAGTCATGTGAGCTGGTGGCTCAATACTTGCTTACGTGCTGCAGTGGCGCTCAAATGATCTTGTCACGCTACTGCCTGCCCTGCTCAGGTGGCGCGTGATGAGAAGCTGGCAGCTCAGCAGCGCGAGCACGAGGCTCGCATGGCGCGTGCGCTTGAGCGCGCGAGCGCGCCGGTGTTCAAGAAGACGGGCAAGCCGGTCATGTACCGCAGCCAGCCGCCGCGCAAGCGGGTGGAAGCTATCAAGGATGCGGGGGCGGACGAGGAGGCTGAGTTGGAGGCCTACCTCTCACGTGACCTAGTGTGACCTGTGACACTATTTGACCCAGTGTTTGACAGGTGTTGACCAGTGTTTGGATGGTGGATTCATCATGACACGGGGGTGTGAGACCAGGCAGAGGCCTGGTGCATGTGTGGGAAGGGGTGATGTGCCACCTTGTGGAGTGGGCTGCAATGAGCTGCAGGCAGGGGCAGGTTATGGTTATGGTTACACAGGCTGAGGCGCAACGCACACTGGAACAGCGAACGCGGCCAAGGAAAACTGGCCTAGCCTGCTAAAAGGGGAAGGAGACGCAGGAGGAACAGAGGCAGGAGAACAAACAGGCAGGTGCTGGTGGCAGCCTCTTGTTCTTGTTACACCAACGCTCATATCACGTTCCATGTGTTACAATGCAATCAAGCAGAGGCGACATTCCCATCTTCCTCATCAACTTCTCAATATCACCTCTTGATTTTATCCTCGACTCCCTTGTTTGGTGCACTTGATACCCAGCCACTCATATCCTCAAAATCCATCTGCCCAGCTACTCTCACCCCCGGCTTGCTGCCCGCCCCAACGCCACAATGCCGTGCACACTCGGGGCTACTCCTACTACAACAAGCAGCATGTTAAGGTCCCTCATCCTAGGCCTACCGGCTTCGCTGGGCAGTGGCATGCAGCTGCGTTTTAGAACAGCCGGGGCTTGGACTTGTCACACCTGCCGTTCTTGGCCTTCTTGCCGCCCTTGCCCTTGTCCTTATCCTTACCCTTGCCTTTGCCATTGTCTTTGTCCTGCAAGTAAGCTCGGCAGCAGCCATGCCAGGTATGCCGAGCTCATCAGGTGCCTTGCACGTGTGCATGGCGCGCTCTCCGGAACTCGAACCATCCACCCCCATGTTCTTGCGTGGTAGCAGCTTGCATGGACTACTACTAGCACCGGCCATGTTCTAGCTTGCATGCCGCGACCCACACTCCCACCCCACCACCCTGTAGGCAGCAGCAGATCATGCAAGCACAGCATGCAAGCACAGTGCAGTGGCCCCGCCCAGCTCACCTTATGCTTCTTGTCAGGGCGCATGTCACAATCATTATCCCTTGGGCCGTGGCACGTGGCGCAGCTGTTGTGGCATTCCTTGCACATGCCATTCTCTCATAGCAGTCCTCATCACACTTGTTCTTGATGGGTGGCATGGCTTTTGGAGTTGCACACACGCTCATGCATGTATGCCCATGTGCATGCTGCATGCACACATGGCGATGACTGTGGACCATGTGGCGCGAAATGCTCTGATGGGGCAGCCATCGGATGACCATGGAGCGCAGTGAAGACAGAGGACACTGTATTCTAGCTGAATTATGCACCATGCAGTGTCATTACATGTGCCTGCCAACTGCACCACCACCACCACCACCACCACCACCACCACACATCACCGAACACACACCACCACACACCAGTGCTGATCACTGGCTGTGGATTGTCTGGTGTAACGCCCTCAGAACTGGCCCCCCTGGCAGTACTCCTTGCCCCAGGCAGCCTGACTGCACGAGGCCATGGCACACCCTGCATGCCTGCTCCTGCTTGAGCGCCTGCAGACAATAATACATTAACACGGCGTTTCACAGATTCATCTGCTTGCCGGAGCCCATCAACGCAAGCAGATGACTTGCCGTAGACTGACAGGCCGCAGCCCCGTCTGTTGGCAAGCACACAACACACGCCCTCTCGAAGCAGACAGTGCCAGCTGGCATAAAGATGGAGGATGCCCAAAACTGACTGCTTAGTACCATCTAAGCATCCCCTGTTTCCAAAGGGCAGCTGCTCACCATCCACCATCGAACAAGTAAACAGGACTTGACGCAGAGCTGGCATGGCGGCATCTGCGTCGAACTCAAGGGTCGCCTGCTGAATGGGCCTCTTGAGTCTGATGGTGGAGCAGGGTGTGGCAAACCAACGAGCAGGTTATGGTTATGGTTACACAGGCTGAGGCGCAACGCACACTGGAACAGCGAACGCGGCCAAGGAAAACCGGCCTAGCAGGTGACCCCTACAGTCTAAAGGTGTGCAGTACGGGATGGCCTGCTGCAGGGGCCTGGGGCAGTACCATTGCGGCTTGGGGCTTGTCAAGCTGAAAGCTTTGGCTGGTATCCTGAAGCCACCAGGCACGTACCGTGCCATGCACCCCTTCCATTCCGTCTGTCTTGCACAGGACGTGGCCTCAGACGTATCCTGGACTGCCATGCCACTCGATGCATGCCACCAGCTGTGCTGCGGCATGAGTGCACCTGCCAACCGTCCTCAGGGTGGTTGCTGTGCATGCATTAGTCGCCCTTTGCTACAGTTGACAGCTGCAGCTGTGCAAAACCATGCCATCGCGAACGAATGGTAGCTGCAGCTGCTCACTGCACATTCTCTCACATCCAGGCGTCTAAAACCACAAAGCATGTCCTTCGATCTTTGTTTTCCTCTGACGCATGCACACCCCTTGACCTCTCCTCACATGTGCCTAGCATAATACCAACCCTCGGCATATGATTGAATGAATTATTCCTGGAGCTGATCAGGCAGTATGCGTCTGGCTGGGTGCACTCCGACCTCTGCTCGCCCCCATCACAAAACACTACCAATACATACTGCTGGGGCAGACAGCAGAGCACTACGCGAGCTGCTGGCACTACATCAGTACAGGTTCATCACAGAGGCAGCTGGTACCGACCGCGCGCAGCACGCATGACACGCCCCGACCTCAGAAGATGTGAGAGGGTGCCCTTGACCTGAGCAGAAGGAACATGGCCCAAGCAGCATAGAGTTGACTTGGTGTGATGTGTGATGCGTAGTCTGCATCACAAATGTTGAGCCGATTCGATGATGTGGTGCCTTAAAAACACCCATCCAGGGTGCAGAATGTGCTGAAGTGTCAGAGCAGGCAGGCCTCATACCATCACACCATCAAGCAGCACCTAACCCATGTGTTATGTCCTGTATGTCATGATGCGTGGGAATGCGTGTGAAGATGCATGTGCACATGAGTGTGGGAACTGCAGCTGCAATGCATGCGTCGGCAGCAGGGCATGAAATGGTCCTGAGCAACGGCGGTAATGTTTAGTCACCCAAGCAGTTGTACCTGGTCCACACTTGTATCCATGCCTTGGGCTTGCAGCTGCAACGCGATCGCTGTGGGAGACAGCCCAGCAGCGCTGCGCCGTCGGCTGACGCTACTGCCTCTGCCGCCGCACTCGTCCCCGCTACTGCCATCCATGCTGCTACTGCTGCTGACATCCAGCTCCTGCCGTACCACCAGCAGCTTGAGGATCGCTTCTGCTGCCTCGGTGCGTGTACTGCTGACCCGGCCCATGTGGGTGCTCGTGATGACCAGACCGCTACTGCCGGCACTACTGCTGCTAGTGCTACTGCCAGAGCTACTGCAAGAGGCGTGCGTCACAGCTGCAGGGCCTGGGAGTGGGGCTCCGGAGGGGATGGTTGTTGAGGTAGGCAGCAAGGAAGGTGGCCCAGTTAATGGGCTCAGCTCCTGCTTGCGGCTCACACGCATGCGGTCCATGAGGGCATTCCGGCCATGCGTGCGTACCGCCACCAGAAGGTCCTGTCGGCCTGCAGCTATCAGCTCCCGAGCAGTTGGGAAGCGCAGCTGCAGCGGCTGTGGGCTCGGAGACACGCGTGCCAGCAGCTCCTGCAGCTGCACACGTGCAGCGGATGGCGGCGCACCCGCACAAGCAGCTGCCGCTGAATCCCCACCAGGGCCTTGGGCCTGGTTCCCTGTGCTGATGGTTAGCAGGTGGGGGGAGGGCTGGTGTCCGTGCTGGCCGTGTGCCTCGACCACAACTCCGCTCTCCTTGTCCTTTTCCTGGTACCCGTCGTTCCCCCCCTCCTCCTCTTCCTCCTCCTCCTCGCCCTCAAACTCCTCATACTCGCCCAGTTCCCACTCATCCTCCTCCTCCTCCTCCTCTTCCCCTTCCTCGCCCTCCTCATCCTCTTCCTCATCTTGCATGCTGTCCTCCTCCTCCCACTCCTCACCGCCCTCTTCCCCCTCCTCCCCTTCAGCCCCCTCAGCCCAGCCAGCTGTCAGCCTTGCTGCTCCCTGCGGCTGATCTGCCTGAGGCTGCTCAAGCGCGGCCCCAGATCCACTGCTGCTGCTGCTGCTGCCGCCTGCCGTCTCCGTAGCTGTGTCCGCGGCAGCTGCCACATCCACCTGCACGCCCCCAGTGTTGTCAGCTGCGCGCCCGAGCATGTACTGCAGAACCTCAGCAGCTGCTGCGTCCGGGTCTCTTAGAGAGTACCGCGCACGGTGTGCAGGCTGAAAGCCCAGCGCCTCAGCTGCAGCTGCAAATCCTCCAAGTCGCCGCACGGCCTGTCACATGCCACACACACAGTGCTCGGTTGCAGCAGCTCCATTGTGTACATCCTGGTACGAGCGTGTGACGTGCCAAAGCAGGCAGCACAACAGTACAGCGGTATGACAGCCCGCAGATGGACATGCAACCTGCGCGGGCATGCACGTCTGGCAGTGCAAGCAGTATTGTATGATTGCAAGCCTGGATTGTGAAGATGGCGAATGCGTCAACGTAAGCCTATAAGGTTGTATGGGATTCATTGTTTCAAAATAGTTTAGATGAGGTGTCGTCACCTGCAGCAGGTCTGGCCGGCCTGTTCTGTGGAGTGCCTGCTCACTAGGCATGCGTCCCTTGGGCAGCCCCAGCTCCTGCAGGCAGTCATGGAGGCCACAGCGTGATGAACTGTCTTCTATACCCCATTCGGTTGCACGTCTGTGTCTACTTGCCTAGTACCGTTGCTGTTCGCTTTTCCCCTATGAAGCTCACTCAGAACAGGTGGCGCAACAGGCGGCATCGGCTGCGCTGGCACCACACACCGGCCGGCAACTAGCCAGCAGCCTCAGGTAGTAAGCACCAGGTCAATGATTACAACTGGTCAAAGGCACAGCCCCTGTACCTCGGCCAGAGCGATTAGTTCAGCTCGAAGCTCCTGACGATCAGCGCCAGATGCCTCCCGAACAGGCACCCGCCGCAGCAGCTGCGCCACCTGGCAGTCAGCAGTGCGGGAGGACAGGGGGTGCAGATTAATGCATGAGCGCACTGCGCGCCCCATTCTCAGCATCTGAGGGAAGCACATGTGTGGTGCAGCGGCGTGCTGTGGGAGCCAGACTGCAGCACAGGCTGTCCAGACCTCTCCCTCAGCTGCGGTGCACCCCCTGCCGTATGCCCCACGAGCTGGGCAAGCAGCAGTTCTACACTCCTACCTCATCAGCTGGTCCTTGGTTTTTGGTTGATGGAGGGCCTGCTGCGATAGATGCGTGAAGTCTTATGCTCCTATCATGTGCAGTCCCCACGCCGCCCCACTCTATGGTCTCTGTTACCCGATCCCAACCTCCCCACTGGGCTGCACCCCCATCCCACACTTTTGTACCTGCACTTTTGTACCTGCACTATTGTACCTGCACTTTTGTACCCGCACCTCTGCAGTCACACTCCATCCCGCTCACCTCCCTGAAGCCACCTAGCCGCACAACGGCCGTGTAAAGGTCGTACCGCCGTGCCGCCTTGAGCTGGCTGATTGTGGGCATGACGCGGTCTATGGGATTTTGAACGGTCCTCGCCCGGGCTCCGAAACCATCTTCAACGGACCCGCTCGGTGATCCAGCATATGGCGGCTGACTGCTGACCCGACCACTGATTGTGTTGTACCAGTAGGTACCGCGCCCACCGCCACCTGTGTTGTGTGGTGGCAGATAGCGTTTTGTGCAGCGCTTCGTACTGACAACGTTGAGTGGAGCTCTGCATGAAGTGCGGCCGGCTTCAACAGCTCATGCAGCCCAGTGTGCATCGCCTGCCCCTAGCAAGCTCCTCACTCCCCTCGGCTGTCTCCTCACTCCCCCAGCCACCTCCTCACTCCCCTCAGCTATTTTCCTCACTCCATCCCCACCTGCGTCGTCGTCCCCCGGGAGCTCAACCCACGAGGCAGCCACAAACGCAGCCAGCTCCCTCTCGAGGTTTCGCGGCTCATCCCAGTAGCCCGGCGGCTTGCGAGCCGACCGCAGGCCCAGAGATGTGGCCACCAGGCTGAAGCCGCCTGCACCCAGTACTGCTTTCACGAGGTCGCCGCGGCCTGCGGCCTCAAGTGTGGCCCGGCTGGGCATCACACGATCCGCGGCGGCTGTGGAAGAGGAGGTGGAGGAGGTGGAGGGGAAGGAGCCCACATGGCTGGGTGGCAGACCAGAGGAGGAGGGCCTGGGGGTGCATGTGGCACGTGCGTGGTGGCTGTCGGCAGCGGCGCCCACACAAACGGGATGACTCAAGCAGTAACAAACAATCAACAAGCAGGCACAAACAGGTGATAGTGGTGTTCATGTTAACACGCCATCCTGGAAAACAAGTGAGCTTTCGCAGCTGTCACTTTCTTTGTGGACGTACGTACTGTACAGAGGCGCTGTAACTCGCCCCAGCCGCCCACCGAGCCACATGCCAGCCTAGTCCTAAGTGCCCCCTTTGCACTGGCCTGCCGACCAGGCAACTGATGTTAACTGTTGACAGTCCAAGGTTTTCACATTGCGTCAGGTTACGATACGAATGAAAGGTTAGTAGGGGGGTCACGCCGGCAGCCAGAGTGCTATGGCTCACCGTGTGAAAGGCAGTAGCGCGGTACGCAGGTACTTCAACAGCATGGTCTGCCGGCCGAGATCAAGAAAGCCTGCATGTATGTAAGCAACAGCAGTGGTGTAATATGGTGTGATATGGGGCCACATGGTTACCAAGTGGTATTACAACACAGACAGCATACCAGGTACGCGACACCACTTGGTTTGATAACCGGGGTGGTTGCTGAGACATGGGGCAGGTAGGGAAACAGCATTAAGCGTATCAGCCCACCGCCCATGTCAACAATGTGACCTTGTGTCCCAGCCTCCTTGTTGGCGAAGTAACACTTTGTGCATGCACACCCTAGGAGGTATTTAAGAGGCGGCAGGCCCCCGACACCCCCACGCTCCAGGCACAGCCACCTTTGGGTAGCTGTGCATGCAGCGTTCGCGTGGGTGGGTGCACCAAAGGGACCAACTCCTGCACCAGGGGTATCAGGTGCTCTTCCACTCCTGTCACTCCCAGGGTGCCTTTGAGCTCGGTGCGCCTGCCCATTGAGCGTGCAGGAGCGGCTGCGCGGGATGCGGCACCTGCTGATGCTGATGCTGCCCGGGCAGGGCCCAGCTGTACCTCCCGTACCGCGCGCAGCAGTACGCGCGCACCGCCCACGCCAAGGGCAGCAGTAGCGCCAGCCGGGCTGCTGCCACCATTGGCAGGACCCGGGCGGGCGCTGCTGCGTGCGCTGGCAACAGCGCGTTGTGCACGGCTGCTGCGTGAGCCGTGTGCTCCACCATCACCTGTCTCGCCTGCCCCTACAGGGAGGACCTGCACTCACGCACGTGCAGAAGCCATGAGTGATGGCGATCTCATGAGTGGCATCTGATGCATCATGCATGGCTAGCGGACACCCTGGTAAGCTCGTGTGGTTTGCTCTCCAGTGCATGCTCCACCGGGTTTCCAGCAGGGCCCAGCCAGATGAGGTGGGCCTGTACCCAAGGTGCAATGGCTCTTCTTTATCCGCGCATGCATAAAGCAATACCTGTGAGTGGGTGCCTCAACGATTGTATCAGTGGCTACTTTAGTGGCTTCATGGGTGCCACATGGTGAGGCTGACCGCTGTCAGTTGACTGATGGACTACTTGCTCACCTCTGCCACTCGCCCCACTTCCTCGCCGCTGCGTGCGTCAACCACTCGCCAGCCCATGAACACACGTGCTGAGGCCGCTGTGTCAGCCCCCGGCTGCTGCCCCTGCAGTTGCTCAAGGTAGGTGCTCAAGGGCATGGCCCCTGCCAGCGCCTTGGGTGCTGTGGGTGCAGGCTGCTGGTGTGAGGAACGCGGCATATGCATGGCCGCCATCGCACACGACAGAGCACGGCCGGGGGATGCAAAAAAGGTGTGTGCTGCGCTCCGGGTGTGGGCGTGGCATGTGCGTGTGTTTGCGCCTTGCCACGACTGTCCCAGGAAGGCCGTGCATGGGCAGCTGGGCAGGCGCGGAGGCGCCATGCGTGCGGCGGGTGGCCATGCGCGCTGCTGCGTAGTGCTGCGGCTGGTAGCATCGGCCGCATGCGATCCATGCAGGGCACCCGGCGCCTTCACAACCATGCCACTGGGTCAGCCCTTCTGCTCCATCTCTGTAATCATTGAACCTGCAAATGGTGGTGTGCTTTGGTCAAAGCCATTGATGGTTACATCATGCCTCAATGGTGCAGCATATGTTATGCTATGTAATGTTGGGGACCCACTCAGGGCAAATGGTTGTTTTTAGGGTTTGAGGGCTGTTACCGGCGACCGGCGACCGTGCTCATAGCTAATTATCGTTGCATGCCACCAGACTGCTCAAACTCGCCACTACACCTTCACTTGGGCTGTCAATAAATTTTGTTCCTGAAGAAATTCCTAGGTGTGGGCACCCGCAGCATTCCGTCTGAGGCAGGTAATTTCTTGAGCGATGTCATCTGCTGCTGGCCAACTGACTTGCGCCCTGCGTTTCGGTCACATCCCTGTTGCAGGATGGCACAGAAGCGAGACAAGCCAGTTGCAGCGCATTATGTGCCCATAAAAGCCAGTGTTGTAGCGCCTCCAGTCGGTGGGTGGCATCGGTTTGACATGGTGACCCAACGCTTGCATGCATCCCCTCACAAGACTAAGACAGTGCCGATTGCATGAATAACCGCGCGCAGGGCCTGCAATTTATGGCTTGCCAGACAAGCTCAGCCGGAAGTGCCTACAGTGAGTGCATGCAAGCATGAAGGCTAGCATGGGGGCCCCAACTGCCTGTCACGTGAGGCATGGCACTCAGGGCTTCAGAAGCAGCCGACATATGCAACAAGCCGTGTATGGCCACTTGGCAATGTGCAAGCTGCGCATCGTGTCAGCCTGCTGCCATCTGTGCAGTCACGCAGAATGTGCCTCAGGGGCCCGCATGCCTCAGCTGCTGCCTGCATTCACCCCTCACTTCCCCTGCGCCCCCCTTCCCCTCTGCCTGCCCCAAGGCACGAGTTTGAAGCAAGCAAGGCCGAAGAGAACATGAACAAGGCAGATGCAGAGGCAGCACCACCCAGCGGGCTGCGCTACACAGCTGGCCAGGACTTCGTTGGCCGAGTAGAGGAAGCTCGCATGGGGTATGATGACTGGAAGGTGAGGGAGAGGCCAGCTATTACAGCCGGCGCAGGGCTGCAGGCAGTGCAGCTCATGGGCAGCTTCTGGCAGCGCCACAGGCAACCCTCGCACGCTTGCATGGCAGTATCTCTGCACGGTACACGCGCATTTTGCTGCCACCGTCCGTAGTGTTTGCAACAATTGCACCTACCACATTCAGGCATAAGCTGTTCGATGTATTACAACTACGTAACATGTCAATGTTCTCTGCACCTGTCCATCTGTACAGCCACCATCTGCACCTCTGCCCAGCCCCAACCCCACCAAGTACTGCATCACACTCATCCACCTGCGCAGCCATTATTTGCACTGCACCTGTAAGTGCTGACCTGCACTTGGAAACTTCCATGATGACATGCATGCCGCCCACCTTGGGCCACTTGCGCAGCGCCCCAACAAACCCGCGTTCCGTGAGACGCTCACGTCACTGGACAACCCGCTGCGCACCACCGCCAACGACCCCACGCCGCTGCCCTTCTACCAAGCGCGCAACATCCCAGCAGCGCAGGTGGAATCTGAGCAGGTGGGCTGCTGCAGGTTTAAGGCCTCCACACATAATTGACCAGTACCCACATGTTACCGCTGATGTTTTATTATGCGCGTCGATGTTTTCCAGCTTGTATGCTACTTGATTTGCAAGGACCGTACTGGTGAGATGTTCAGGCAGTCGTGAACTGTACGTCAGGGCAGGGGTGCTGCTGGCGCACATGCAGCTGCTGCTGGCGACCCGAATATACGTACAGGACCCGAGCTTACATACAGTAGTATATGGACGGCCCCAGCCACGCATGTCTGCAGCTCTGCACACCAACAGCTGAGAGCTTCATGTCTTTCCCTTCCACTCAAAATCCCACTTCTGCCGGATGTGATGCCGTACGTGCAGAAGGTGCAGGGCAAACGCTGCTTCCCCCGAAACGAGCGCTATGGTATGATGGAGCAGCTGGCCGAAGGGTCCCTGCTGCCCTTGTCTGGCGCCGAGATGCGCGCAGCCCGTGCTGTGGCAAAGGCTGCCAACATGTCACCCCGGCCAGGCAAGACATCCAACCCAGCCTCCCCTGGCCGTGACATGACTGAGGGCGAGGAGGGGGGCCAGGAGGGCGAGGAGGTGGCAGAGGAGGGGGAGGAGGCGGCAGAGGCAGTGGGAGAGGGCGGTGATGCGAGTGCGTTTCCCACTCGGGATCAGAGTGAGGCGGAGGCTGCGAGAAGGGAGGCGATGCTGCAGCACGCGGCACAGGTGCGGGGGTGGAGCATGCGCGCATGCCGCTGTTGTTTGCTTTTGTATCTCATTGCCGCAAGAAGGGCTACCAGCCATCTAGAAGGCTTGAGGGGGGAAGGGTGTGGAAGCATTCCCACGGCACACCTGGAAACTCTACACAGCTCCTGGCTCACATGCGACAACCTAACAGCACAGCCCAAGACTAGTATGCATGGGGCTGCTTCTTGTCAGGCTTGATGCTGTTGTTTACTCCCGTGTTCTGGCAGAGTTTGCGCAGCTGCACACCTCACACACGCGTGCTGACTGCAGGTCATGGCTGCACATGACCTGGAGGGGCAGCTGCTCCGGGAGTATCCCCACGGCGTGCCCAAGCACGTGCTGCTGAAGCTGCAGCGGGAGCAGGCCGCGGGTGCAGCAGGCATGCGTGCGCCCACAGTTGGCTTTGGGTTTGCATCCAGCCTCAGCTCGAAGATGGCGGCAGCCAGCCTCCGGCCATGAGCCACGTGTATTACTCTTGTGCAGTAGTTGGGTGGAGCGGATGGTCAGGGCAGCTTGTAGCTGTGGGGATCTGGGTACTTGTGCAGGCCCGGCATTGCAGGAAATGATTGAGGGGATGCAGGGGCTCTCAGCAGATGAGCGCATGGCGGATCAACGGCCTCTGGACCCTTGGGTACCAGATTTTGCTCACTATGGCTGGCTCAGTCGATTAGTGCAAGCCACCAGCCAACAGTGTGGCACCTGGCAGAAGGAGCATTTGGCCTCGACCGCGCCAGCAACAAAACTCCGCGCGATCTCCCTGGGGTGATCCGGTCTGCGTGTCGCCGCAGGGCATGTCCTGCGGTATTGAGTCTTCGTCGGAGAGACGCACAGGTGGCATCCAAGTCCCTCATCTCGGAGAGAGAGAGAAATGAGTTGCATGATGTCGCAGGCAGCAGCCAGGCAGCAGAAGAAAATCTTGAGAGTGGGTCTGCGCTACACGAGGCCTTTGCGCAGCCACAGCCTGCGGCGGGATCTTACAGTTCATTAAGAGCACACGAGGGAAAATACTGGGAGGCAGGAACGTGGGCGTCCGACAGTGCAGGTGAGCCAGCAGAGGGCAAGGCGTGCAGGCTGTGGGGTTGAGGCGGGGAGGGCGCAGTGGCGCGAAGTGCAGGCAAGGCAGGAGATGGGTAGCTTGTCATAGGCGACGTATACATATGCTGCGGACGGGCATGGGCTTTACTGGGGCGTAGGTTCAGGAGCTGACGTCCTGCGTCAGATGGGCATGTGTCAGAGATGCTTGGTCACCGGCAGGGCGCACGCGCTGTGACAGGCAGCCACATGGCCTCGCAACATGTAGTTGTGAAGCGCTACGCGCTGTTGTCCTGGGGTGCCGTGGTGGCGCGCAAAACCCTTCACTGAAACTGTGTGAAGTAGTGGCACATGAAAGTTGCTGCTGCACATTGGGTTGCAGGGACTAGGAGGAGCCGAGCAGAGAGATGGAGCAGCAGGGGAGCCAGGGAGCCGGCCACAAAAGGGGAGCAGACAGCGAGCTCCAGGGCGATAGCTCATTCGACTGCGTGGTCTGCCAAGACCTGCTGGTGGACCCCGTGGTGAACGGCGCGTGCGGTCATGACATGTGCAAGGTGAATACTACATGCACATCCTGGTCCTTGCATGCATTCCTCAGGCTGGCGTAGCTCCTGCGCCTGTTCTTTCACGCTGTTGCAGAGTAGCTGAGCGCGTTTTCTGGTGCTGTGGTGGCATTGCAGGTGTGCTACGAGCGGTGGCAGCGTGTCTGCAGGGGGCCGTTCCTCAGCTGCCCCCTGTGCAGGGCGCCGATGCCTTCCACGCTAGGTGAGGAACGGGACGTCTGCTTCTTGCCTGGTCTTCTTGCTGCGTCCTGCTGGCTTGCCCACATGGCAGCGATCTGCACGTTTTGTGCAGTCTCTGAGAAGACTCTTGCGTTCGCGCGCTGCAGGTGTATGCCTTCGCCTCAAAAACACTATCGAGGCGCTGCATCCGGAGGCCAGCAAGCGGCGCCGGGCTGAGCTTGGGAAGGTTGCAGGTGAGTGCAACTCTGGTTGCAACTCGCTGCTAGCGCAGCGTTCTTGCCAGCCAGCTGCAAGTTAGTATTGTTGCAGCATGCATAAAGCATGCCCGGGTGGTAGTCCCACCCTCTTCCTCTCTCCCTGCGAATCGCCAAAAACAGTCGTGGTCCGACTTTCTGCTCACCCTTGCACATGCGCAGAGGGGGAGAGCGCAGAGAACCACAAGCAGCGCTCAACCCAAGAGCAAGCAGTGCATGACATGTCAGCCTCGTATGGGCAGTGGCAGTGGCAGTGGGCGGCCAGCATGCAGTTTGCTATGCACTACATGCAGCAGCAGGCAGCGCCCTTTGCTGCCACAGCATCCATGCCCGGCGTCCCCGCCGCAGCAGCCTCTGCAGGGCCCGCGCTTGGTGGGGCCGAGCGCAGCGGCCGGCCGAGCTGTGACCTCTCTGAAGCTGTGGGTACCCCAGTGCTCGAGGTCCTGTGCCAGCAGCAACGGGCCCTGGCCACAGCCCATCAGATCATCACTCCTGCTACCCTGGGGTCATGCCAGCCGCAGTGGGGCTCACCTACTCCTCCTCAGCCTCTGCTGCAGCAGCTGGCGAGCCCTATGGAGGCCGACCAAGGCCGCAGTGAGGATGGTGACGAGGCACATCTGGACCTCGGCTCGGCCGAACCCCAGCCTGATCAGCCTGCAGGCATGCAGCGTGCACGCTGGCAGTCTGTGGCGGATGTGCCTCTGCGCCTGGAGTGTGCGCGCGCCATCATGCGGCTCGTGCAGCTACGGGGCCTGCACCGGGAGCTGGGCCCAACTGCACTGCTGGCAGTACGGTCGGTTGAGGTCGCGCTGTACCGCTCAGCCCCTAGCCGTGAGGCGTACTGTGACATGGCGACCCTGGAGGCGCGCATGGTGCACATGATCCGGCAGCGTGCCACGCAGGCTGCAGCCCGCCGGGCCGCGCTGCACCGCACCGACCCGTCCCCAGTGGTGGCGATGCCTCCAACAGCAGCGCTCGCGGCGGGCGATGCCCGGGCAGGCATACTGGCAGCAGAGCTGCCCCTCTCGCCGCGTGCGGCTGCCACGGCACGAGTTGCTGCTGTTTGAAGGGGCCGCGGAAACACTATGGCAGCTGGTGCTGCTAATGGTTGCAGCCACCAACCACATCCCGTAGGCGATGTACCACCATTGAGGCGGGAGAGGAGCGCGGTCTTTTTCTCAGCCGCCTGCCACGTCTCCCTGAGGTTCAAAGGCAACAACACCTGCTTGCAAGATGAAAAGAAACTCCCGATCATACGCCAGTGCCTGCACTGCACGCCGGCCGCTGCTTGCAGCGGGGACGTGGCGGCGCAGCACTGTCGCTGCTAGGGCAATGGCTGCAGCTTCAACAACGGCGTTGCCGGACGGCCTGGCTGTCTGGCATGCTGCCAGCTGGATCGGGCTGCAGCCACATGCCCTGGCAGGCTCAGGTCATTTGTGAAGACGATGCAGTACATCATGAAACAACATCAAGATCAACACGACAACAACAACTTCAAATCAAGAGCCTCTGATCCAGCGTGTGTGGGTCCAGAGCTCGGTTTGACAGTGTCGGCATAATGGTAGCAGCGTGGTGTGTGGCTATTGATGCAGCGCGGCCAAATGCTTCGCCCTTTTGGTCAGTGCCCTCATGATGCTTTGTGTGGGCGTCCTTCATGCTGCTGGTGCGTCCGTCTGTCTGTGAGATTTGCGTCGTTTTGGGGGGGAGGCCAGGGCCCCACCTGCCCCATGCGGCGCAGGTAGGGTGCCCTGGGTGTGTTGGGTGTGGCGCCACGCGAGCACCTTGCTTTCCGTGCGTGGCTCTGAGGAATGAGGAGTACTCTGTCCCTGCATGCGCGCGGGGGCGGGGGGGCAGCGGTGTGGCGCGTGGCGTGTCGTGCGAATGCGACCAGGGCTGCTGTGCGTGCGCCTGCACGCCGGGTGGGGCTGCTGCCTGGGCCAGCACATGCTACCGCGTTGTGTGTGGCCCAGGGGGGTGCGCCCTGCGGTTTGCCTGCCGTGCAGGAGGGGCAGCCAGCAGCAGTAAGAATCCCCTGGTGGTGTGGGCCGACCTTAATCTATTTTGGCTGGGTAAAATCGCGGCGAGAAGGTTTGGTTTGCTTCAGGATTGTTGGCAGGGCCATGCTGGTACCACCGAGCTCTGTTGCTACTGTGGCATGGGCGGCACTCCCCTGCTGCCATCAGCACAGAGGGGCAGAATTGAGGCTGAGGGCTGGGTGCTTGGGGTCGCTGGCAGTGCTGCTGGCAGCTGGTGTGAGCTCGGCTGTGGTAGCTGGTGGTGCTGAGGGTGAGGCTGGTAGCAAGAAGCAAGGAGTGCAGCGAGACGGCTGCTGCCAGGTGGAGGTGGCTGTCGTGGTTGGCGGCTGCACAAGTGTCCCTTTCGTGCAGCGCTGCCTAAGAGAGAGGGATATACTAGAGCGATGTACACTTTGCACGAGAGAAAGCTTTTGGATGAGCGTGTGTGGCGCGCAGAGCGCATACCGTTCCTGATGCTGCCTGGTGCGGCAGCGCCCCCCTGCGTGGCAGTGTACCTTTCCTTTCGGTTTTGGTGCCACGCAGCTGTTGGGTGCTCTGGCGGTATGCGGGTGGTGTGCGTTTGGCTGTGCACAGTTCAGGCTGCTGGTGTTTGGGAAGGTTCAGGCTCATGTGCATGCTGAAGGGATGGTCGCATGGCAGGCGCGAGCTAGAGACAAGCGCGGTGTGGTGCGACCCTGCCTTGCCAGGGTGCCAGCTGCCGTAGCCCTGGCGGACGGTATGCAGCCGTTGCGTGGATGCATCTGGATGGTCTGAACAGGATCTCATTCTGTGGGAGCTGGGCCTTGCCTGGGGCTGTCCAGCTGTGGAATGCCCGAGGTAGGGGGTGGTCGAAAGATTTATCTCATCGTTTCAACTATTGGACTGTGCCCGTTTCGTTTTCGGTGGTGCTATTCCAACCCCTGCAGCGCTGCATGCGCGGTGTATAATACACTTGGGTGAGTGCAAGGGGCGGGGCTGGGGAGCTGGGGGTTCCTGTTACAGGAAGACAGTGGGATGCTAGCGGCATACCCCTCAGATGACTGGTTTCTGGCAGCAACAATCATGATGGTGTTTAAGGTGTAGCGAGTGCCCTGCAAGCATTTGGGGGGCAGCCAAACAACAGCACGCCACGGATGAAAAGATCCGTGCTACAGTTGTGCTGGTTTGCTTTTTTTTTGCGCCGCGGAGGTCTGTGGGGTGAGAAGCGTGGGTCAACATAATGCAGGGGCAGTACACGTGGAAGCACTTCACCGTGACGTTATATTTTCGAGCTGAGAGCGACGCAGCTGCTGCATTGGGGTGTGGCATGGCCCAGAGTTGGGTGCCCTGTGGAAGCGGTGGTTCTGTGCTTTTGGAGTGCCAGGCCCCCCTTGTGCCGGTTCTGTTGCTGCGCAGCTTCTCGTCTGGTCAGGTTGTTGTCAGCGGTTGGCGGCAAGGATTGCTAACCTAACAACAATCTCAGAACGCAAGTGCGCGCAGCAGGCAGGGCTGGGGGCGAGGGGTGAGCTGTTGAGGACGCCTGCTGGACATTTCCCCTTGTCACGAGGAGAGGTGGCTGGTGAAATGAAGCTGGGCATGTCGGGCTGTGCCAGCCCTTCTGCAGTGTGCTGCGCGCAATTGCGGCGTTTTTTCTGTTGTTGGGTTTGCTGTTTGTTACAAGTGTATGCACGGATCCATACAGTTGCGAGCATTTCGCGGACGAGCTGCTGGTGATTTGTTTTTCAAGTGGACGAAGTTGAGAAGATGATCAGGATGCACAACATTTCTTGGCAGAGGGAGTAGGCCCCGTATTGTACCTGGTGGGCTTCGTACAGCATCATACTCCCATGTCCGTGTTTGAGTGAGGCAGTACAACAAATGTGTCATGTGCGCGTCGGTGACTTGAACAAAGCGCAACAATTCTTATGTCTCGGGGGCGCCAAATGCACTATAAGCATGTGATGCGCGTTTGGTGAAGGGCCCAGGACTGAGAGGTCGGTAATAACGAGCACAAGGTTGAAAGGAATCGGAGGAGAATCAGCAGCAGCTTGCGCCAAATGCACACGTCGACTGTGTAAAATGGTGACACTCCAGACACAGTACTCCATACCAGTCCCTGGACAGCTCTGCCTGCGTGTGTGCCTGCTGCCAGTGCACGTGGTCGGATCACTGCGGCAATACATCACTGCTTCCACAGTTCCAGGAGGCACAGTCATCACCGACACAGTGGTCACATTAAGTTTAGTTGCAAGTAAGGCATCCTGCTACCATGTTGCTGCCTGCTTCATGAGCAGACAGCCCATCAAATACTCCTGTTGATCATGGGCCCTGCAATGCTGCTGCCGTGGGAGCGGGTAACTGGATCGATCTTTGGTTTGGGTATCAACTTCGTTACATCGCTGCTAAGCAGCCATCATTGCGTCGCACACATTGCCCTTGGCAGGGGCTCCGCTTCCACCGGACCACGCGACGGACAGTTGTGGCTGCGTCAACGGGCGGAGTGGGTCCCGGGGCCTCTGGCCAGCCGTTATTCCCAAAGCCACAACAGGTATGTGTGGACCATGCAAGCAGTGCATGGTGTGTGCAGCATGCGTGCATGCCACACTTGTACATGGGCTCAACTGCTGTGCTGCCATGGCACCATAGCAGGCCCTGCTCACCAGCACTGTCATGCGTGCATGTGCATGCACAGGCCGCACAAGCACAGGCGCCTGCAAAGCCACAGCGGCCACAGCCACAGTCACCCCAGCGGCCGCAGCCACTGCAGCAAGTCAAACCCGCCATACAGCAGCCAGGACCGGCACAGCAGCAGGCAGCAATGTTGGGTGATGATCAGGTATGCTGATGTGCGTCTGTGCAACGCCTTGCAACGCCTGCTTGAGCTGGCATGCGCTGGCAAAGCCGTGCATCCCTCAACTTCTGCACATCGTACCAGGCCTACCAGCCAAACGACCCCAACCATGATGCCACTCACAGCACTTTCCATCTGACCACGAAAATAAGGGCAAAAGGGCACCACAGTGCCACCCTGTCGAACCTATACCAATCACTCCCAATGGGCTTGCGGCTGGCTGTCTGAAACCGCCTATGCTGTGCTCATCCAGGTACGTGCAATCAGCGAGGCGTGGGCATCAGCGCTGCGCTTGGGGCCTGCAGGGCGCAACAAGCTGCTGGCACGCCGCATGCGTGCGTTGACGGGGGCAGACCCTGTGGCGTATGAGCTCGTGAAAGGAGACACGCGTGATCTGATGTGAGTAGGAACATCACGTTTGCAACGTGCACCCACCATACCCAACATGTACCTACCTGTTGCCGGCTGGTGTGAGGTCAAAGCTCTAGGGCTGACGTGCTAACATCTGATGGGCAGATGCTAATGGGCTGTGCATGTCTAGATCGCATCGCAACTGCGGTATGTCTGGCGGCAGTACATGGCGGTGCTGTTGCTTGCATGATCTGTGACCAGTGTGGCTGGCCTCTCTGTGCTATGGAATCTACGATACACTGTTCATCCGCATTGGACCCAGCAGCACATCGCCAATCGAATGGGCGGTCCTCCCAAGCCGTAACAAAAAAGTGTGCTTGGTCACTCGTTCACCGTGGTGTGCCTTCCCCGCATGTCTCCCATACCTCTTGCGCTATGTACCTTTGCGTGCCAATGCAGGGCGGGTGTGATCGATGCACGTGAGTTCCGTGACCGCTTCATGGCCATCATGTCACAGCCGTCACAGCCGCCCGTCACAGCCCCCGGTGCGGCACTCTCCGAGGGCAGCAGCAGCAGTAGCGCTGAGCAGGCGGGGGGAGGCTGGGCTGTGACAGACACGGCAGCTGAAGCAGAGTGCCTGTTCAAGGAGCTTGTCCTGCTACTGCCTGCTGCTGCCAAGCGCGCGGCGCTGCTGGGGGTCTGCCCACAGCCCGACATGCAACCTACAGCTGCCTACCTCTCAGCCGCACGTGCATTGGTGGAGGAGCTGGCTGCCATGCCCCCGCCCCCGCCGCCGGCCCCAAAGCCTGATGCTGCTCCAGCAGCAGGCACCGCTCCAGGAGCCAGCGCTGGGGCAGGAGGAGCAGCTCAGGGGCAGGAGGCTGGGCAGATGCGTCGGCTGCACTCTCACGAGGATGCAGAAGCTGGCGGCGAGGATGAGGAAGAGTGGGAGGAGGATGAGGAGGATGAGGATGAGGATGAGGATGATGTGGCTGCCCCCATCGATGACATGATGGATGACTATGCAGACTTTGAGGAAGGGGAGGAGGAGGAGGGGGAGGAGGAGGGGGAGGGGCAGGACGCCGGCGGCAGGGCGGCCGTTGGGCAACAGCAACCACAGTCGGACCTTCGGGAGTTGAAAGGGTGGCAGGTGCTGGACAGGCAACGCATGAACGCGCTGGTGCAGGAGCTGCTGGCAAAGGAGGGCGCAGGTTCAGGGCCAGGGGCAGCCACCCAGGCAGCGGCGCCCACCCAGCCAGCATCTACAGTGCCGCCAGGCATGCGTCCAGAGGAGGTGGGGGGCTGCTGAGCAAGAAGCCTTGTGGGGGGCGTGCACAGGGCACCCCTTGCTCACACCCACCAGGCTTGCGTGTACCCCTAGTAGCGTCTGCTCGGCCTGTGAAGCTGGCTTGAGGGTGCACTGCTGTTGGACTGCTGTTGGACTGCAGCGTGCTGCTGCCCAAACCGAGTGCAGTACATGTGGCTGCGCCCATGTGGCTGAGCCCTCGAGACCTGCACCCTGACGCGGCCCTGCTCCATACCTTGCCGCTACAAAGCAACCAAATGCTGAACCAGGCTGGGATCACAAACCATTCCACTGGTAACATGCTGCCCCTTCCCTGGTCCGCGCCCCTGCAGGCATTCGCGGCCAACACGCTCCTCTTCAACTCGGCAGCATCGCGGCCTGCGCGCTCGCTCCGTGGCAAGAAGGCGCGCGCGGGGCTGGCGGGCGCGCAGGGCACGGCACCTCCAGGCGCTAGGAACGTGCTCGTGTGGCTCCGTCAGGTGCGGGCTGGTGGCGATGGTCCTGCTGGTGGTGGTTGTGTTGGTGGTGGAATGAGTGGTGCTGATGTATTGCTAGGCACCGGCTGTGGTGATGCATTGGTGGATGTGGAACCTGTTGACTCTGTTCGTGTGCATGAAGGTGTTGAAGCTTGTAGCAGGTGTGCGTACGTCGGTGTGTGTGGGGTGGGGTCGGGGTGGGTTTAACGAGCAGGTCCATGCAGGCTTCACAGCTGCGTCGCATGCCAGCTTGCGGCTTTGGCCAAACGCAGGCTGAGCGAACCTGTGACGCGCCGTGCCTACCTGCGATGCCCACGTGCAATGCTCCCTGCTCAGATGTGCCTTTGTACTTCATCGTACTGTGCTGTACTGCGTACCGCATGCAGGACCTGCGCCTACATGACAACCCTGCCCTGTCAGAGGCGGCCAAGTTGGCCAGGGCCAGGGGCGGTACCGTCACACTTTTGTACGTGTGGTCACCCGACGAGGAGGGGGTGGACCCTGCGCCAACCACCCCAACCACCTCCGGACAGCCAGGCACCAGCAGCACCTCAGGCGCGCCAGCAACAGCTGCTGGTACTGCAGGCAGTAGCGCTGCTGCAGGCAGTAGCAATACTGCAGGCAGTAGCGGGAAAAGCGCGCCGTGGGCGGGGTCCAGCTGGAGGACCAACGGTGCAGCCGCCGCTTGGACGGCTGCAGGCCTTAAAGCGCTGTGTGAAGATGCACGAGCTAGGTGGGGACCGGGAGCACGGATCATCCTACGGCGGGGGCCGTACCTGCAGGCGATACGAGAGGTACGGCGGTACGGACTGACAAGGCGCCCCAGCTGCTCTGCCTGTCTAGCATGCTGCATGCACTGCGCTGGGCTCTGAAGTGAGGCGTGGTGGGCTGGTGGCTTTGCGAGCATGCCATGCGTGTCCGTGTCAGTTGTGTGCAAGTGTGAGTATGCACCACAGCCGCACTGAAGCACTCGCTGTCACGTGCCGAGGCCCCCTTTACACAGCATCACGCGGTGTTGTACTGCGCTGTACCATGTCGCAGGTGGGCGAGGCGGTTGACGCGTGGTACGTGATGTACAACAGGCGGTACGAGCCTGCGGCGGCCGCGGCTGACGCGGCAGTGACCACCGCCCTTGCGGCCGTTGGTTTTGAAGTCCAGTCATTTGCCGCATCACTCATAAGGTAAGACCTGCGTTAATGAAACAAAGGGATCTGGTGAGGGGGGCCGGGTCCGCACGTTAAGGGTTCAACCGGAACTTTTCGCCAATTGCATTTCTTTTCTGGCGCGCATCTAGTGCAGTTGGTTTCTGAGGGGCAGCTGCACTGGCTGGGTAGCTGGTCGACTGCTCGGCAGACTGACCGGCAGATTGGCTGAATGGCTACGTCACTGGTTGGCTGCTGACTGGGTGACTGACTGGTTGGTTGGCTTTGTCACTGGCTTAGTGGCTCACTGGCCCACTGGTTGAATGGCTGTGTGTTTGGCTGTGTGTTTGGTTGACTGTCTGGCTGACTGGCTGACTGACTGACTGGCTGACTGACTAGGGAGCCATGGGACGTACGCATCGACATGTCCCCTGCACGTTGGTCTGGCCACTTCGGCACCTTCACTCCCTTTGCCAAGGTGAGACCACCCAAGCTTACGCCTGCCCTGCCTGCTGGCCTGGCCTCCGTGACTGACGTGCCCTGTTCACTTAGCCCCCAGCATGTTCAACTGTTCACATGCTTTGGTCATGCTGCCCACAGGCGTGGGAGCGTGCTGGTAAAGTGCCCACCCCTGTGCCCGCCCCGAAGCAGCTGCCTGTGACAGCCAGCCCACCAGCCGTGACCAACCTCAGCCTCGAAGATCTGGGGCTGTACCGCCCGGCAGTACGCCGCAACAGCAGCGGCGACGGCAGTAGCAGCAGTAGCGCGCAGGTGGACGACTGGGGCGGCCGTGTGCTGGCTGCGTGGTCGGGGCCGGGTGGGGGCGTGAGCGAGACGGCTGCGCTGGCCGCCCTAGATCGCTTCCTGGACACGGGTCTCACACAGGTGAGAAGTACTGGAAGAAGTACAGGAGGAAGTACAGGAGGAAGTACAGGAGGAAACACAGGAGGAGTGATGAGAGGCTTCGCCTTGCAGCTGATGCCCCTTAAGGCTGAGGCTCGTATGGCACTGTATTTTTGCTGATCTTGCTTTGAATCGAGGGTATGTTTCCTTGGTGCATCTTGCAGGATACACATCCTCACTCCTATGTCCTAGTAGAATTATGCACATGCCCGCACACACCCATGCATGCATGCCTTGCTCCCACCCATGTGCCCGCCTGCAGTACGAGTCTTCCCGGCAGTACGCAGACGCGCGCGCGCTGTCCCGCCTGTCCCCCTACCTGCGCTCCGGCCAGCTCAGTCCACGGCTGGTGTGGGCCAAGCTGCAGGAGCGCAGGGCAGGTGATGTGTCCAAGACCTTTGTGCGTCGTCTCATTTGGAGAGACCTGGCGTACTGGCAGCTGCACTACTGGTGAGCGGCTGAGCGTGGGGCATGTGGGCTTGCACGTTTCACGCAGAGTTCATGAAACAGTGGGGTGCACATGCCGGTGCTCCTGCTGCAGTAGCCAGCAGTAGCAGTAGCAGTAGAGTAGCTGTAGCTGTAGCAGTAGCAGTAGCAGTCGCAGTAACCGAAGCGGCACGCGTCCTGGATGCATGTGGCCACCAACCTACATGCTGCGGATTTATCCCTCACGCCATGCCGGTCTCGTTGTGCCCCTGGACCCGACACCCTTGACTATTGAACCCTGACCCGCAACTTCCAACCACCCCACACCAACCGCAGGCCTGCTATGTCTACAGAACCCATCCGGGTTGCACACAGGGACAGGGAGTGGGTGTGGGGTGCAGAGGGGCGCGCGCGGCTGGCGGCTTGGCAGCAGGGTGCCACAGGCGTGCCTCTCGTAGATGCAGGTGGGCTACACTGTACCGGCGCTGCAGCCAGCTTTGCCATCTGGCAGTGAGGGCTGCCAGCTTGCATGACCGGCTGCAAGCATGGGCCATTGCTTGGAGCGCTCCGCGCTTCCACCATACCAGCAGACTGGAGGGCTGCTACGCATGCATTCCTTCTGCGGGCTCTCTCGTTTCGTATTCCTCATCGCCCATTCCTCATTTCTCGCGTCTCATGTCCAATCAACCCCTCTACGGATTGCATTGTCTGCAGGCATGCGGGAGTTGTGGGCAACTGGCTGGATGCCACAGAACGTGCGCATGGCATGTGCAGCATGGCTGACTGAGGTGAGCGATGTGCTCGATGCAGTGCCAAGTCATGGGTGAACCATTACATGTGGAATGCCGGGACGACATAAACAGCACAGTTGGGTATGCATGATGCGTGATTGTGGTAGTGACGCAACAGAGCGAGGTACCCAGCCGAGTATTCCTCTAAAGCGCTAGCAACCAGGTGCATGCTAAGGAACGCTGGTGTTGCAATCTTGTGGCTGCTGCTGCTATGTTGCAGGTGGCAGGTGTGGCGTGGGTTGAGGGCGCGCGCTGGTTCCATACCACGCTGGTGGATGCTGATCTTGCCATTAACAGGTAGGCGGGGTCAAGAGCTGCTTGCAGCACGCTTACGAACATGGCACACAACGACGTGCTTTTTTTGCTCGCTGGGTAGGCTGCTCACCATCTTCTCCTTGTGCCAGGCTGTTCCTGTGTTTATAAATGCGGCGCTGTTCCTTGCGCCTGTTGCTTGCACTGCAGTATGATGTGGCAGAACGCCGGCAAGTCAGGGCTGGATCAATGGGACTGGGACATGGATCCTGCAGGCCGCAACCAGGTTTGTGTGCAGACTGCAGTCTGCAGTCTGCGCACTGCACGCAGTCCAGCACGGCCCGACTCAAACACATGCACGATGCAACCGAATGCAGCCAGCTGCACACCAGTAATCAGGCACCCTTGGGACACGCCCCATGTACCGCATCACTTGATTGCACACCACACGGGCGCTTGAGTACTGTGGCCCATCCGGGAGGGAAAGAGAGATAGCCCTGCCCATCAGTGCGGCATACCCTAACTGCTTTGGTTTCCATGCCTCTGATTCCTCTGTGCAGGACCCCTCAGGTGACTACATCCGCAAGTGGGTGGCGGAGCTGGCCCAGCTGCCCACTGCTCATATCCACACGCCCTGGGATGCACCGCCTGCTGTGCTTGAAGCTGCAGGCGTGGTGTTGGGCCGGACTTACCCCCAGCGCGTCGTGCCTGGTGAGTGGCTTGACGCTGCTGCCGCTGTCGCAGCACTGTAACTGCCACTGCCCTGCCACTGCACAGTTGTTGCGCTGCTGTGTCCTCTGCTGCTTGCTCGGGAGGCCCATCCTGTCAGTCATCTTTCCTTCCCCCAAGGCCCTGAGTCTACCATTGGGATGCATATGACCCTGCTGCAAGCAAATCAGGGGCTGCTCACGAGCTTCTTTGGAGCTTGCACTCTACTGTTGTGTGAATCAGTTCATTCATTTGGAATGTGCTCAGGTCCTCTGGAGGAGGTGCGGCGTGCGCACGACCTTGCGTCAGTGGCAGCTGCGCGCGCGCTGCACGCGGAAGAGTGGGTGGATGGGCAGGGCTACGATCTGGTGGTGGCCCCAAAGGTGAGGAGGGGATGTGCAGCTGCTGGGGGCTCTGATGTAGTGCTGTTCCATGGCACTTTGTCTGTCCCACGTTTCTGTTGCCGTACCATTCTTTGTTATCTGTGAACAGCTGCTCCTGCCCAAGTCGCAATGGGATTGGTAGAAGCAAAGGAATTGGTATGTTTGGTGTCGATGCCACGCAGCAGGTTGGGCGTGTGTCACTGTTAGTTGCATGTCAGGACAAAGTTATTGAAGTGGGGTTACTTTGAACTGCTCATGCCGTGCAGGGCACCTCCACAACGCTGGATGGCCGCAAGGTGGTTGTCTTCACGCGCCCAGTCTACCGCGCCGAGTTTGCTCAACAGTTCCCGCGTGGCCGGCGTGTGGCGGCGCGGGTGGAGAGCAGACAAGGCACGGCAGCTGCGGCGAGCAGTGAAGGGCTGGATGGGGCAGCTGTGGGCCAGGCAAATTTTGAGGCACCAGAGGCGGTGGAGGTGGGGCAGCGGGGCAGTGGGGGCAGCGCGAGCGAGGATGGAGATATCGAGCTGGGGGTGGGGGCGGTACAGAACCGTGTAGCTCGCAAGGTCAGGCCAGGTGGTGGCGGTGTGCGGCGGGGTGACAGGCGGCCGGCAGGAAACCGCAAGCGTTCGTGGGCGTCTGGATGAACACTGGCATTCGTACGGCATGGAAGGCTACAGTAGGAAATGGATGGTGCAAGTGTGCGGTGTGTGCAGTGCGGACCAACATGCAGCCTGCTCCAGGTGGCCCTGCATGTTCTTGCCTGAGACTGTCGTAACTGGCTCAGATGAAGATCTAGGTACACGCCACGATCGCCAAGAACATCACTTGTTGCCGGTTGGTTTACTGCGTACAGCTGTGTCTGGGCAGTGTTCACTAAGATCGATACCTGCCTGGCATTGGGTGAAGGAGCGAGCTCACAGCTATTCTTACACAGCTATTCTGGTCAGCTTTAAACCCGGAAGCCCTCAACCCTAAGACCCTCAACCCATGGCATTCAATCTGGCGACGCAGAAGTGATAAACCGCACGCAGTAATGTTATAGCAACACTAACAGCCATCACTATGATGGCACGTCTGAAGCATCATGAGGGTACCAGACAGGAACCGCATGAAAGAGCTATTTTGAGACCATGAAACGCATGCGCCTAGGATGGCTTGCCATCCTTGGGCTGCTTCTGGCTGCTGCCTCTGTGAAGGGGGCCCCATTAACGGCGCAGCTCATTGCTGGAACGCCAGATAACCCAGCACAACTGCAGCTGAGCGAGAGCCCGCTCTTCAGTTTGGCAGATGGTAAGTCTGCCAGTCTGAATCTATTCGCAGCCTGAATCCCCTCACATTGCTAGTTGAAATTGAAATGCCGGCCCCAGTGCGAGGCTTACGCGAGAACGACGCCTAGAATGGGATTGTCAGACGGACCTGCCTCTTGCTGGTCTGCAGGACAAGGAGAGCTTGTGCTTCGGGATGTGAGCATTGATGCGGACCCAAGCCTACAGCTGTTCTCTCGCTTTGCGTCCTTTGTCGATGCCATGGTCATGCCGGACCTGGCACAGACGAATGGGTCAGCTGGTAGCGTCAACCTCGAGCGCGTGGTACTTCAAACCAGCTGTTCGGAGGTGCTGGCCCTGCAGCAGCTGGTATGCGGGACCGTGGCCAACGCAACGTTGATTGACATGGAGGTGCGCCATGCATCATGGGTTTGGAGTTGCGCGCATGACGTTCACATCCGCGCACGCCCTGCAGCCTCCTGGGCTTGCCGGTGTGCATGGGAGCCCTATGCCCATGTGCTGGCACCCTGCAGCACTGCGGCAGGAGGACAGGAAGGCAATGAGTAGGGCGTTGTGCCACATGCTGAGCAGATGCTCATTAGGGCGCGCAGTAGAACATTCCCGTCGGGCAGCCCGCACCCACTGCCACAGCGGGGCAGAGGAAGCCAGCAGGGGTGTGCAGCGCCTCAAGGGACTGCTCCTGTGTAGTGCTGGGCAATGAATCGTGAGGCCGCAGTGCCCGCTGGTACGCGCAGCGGCGAGCAGCACTCGGAAAGCTGCAGTGCAGTTTCGGGGCCGGAAAGCTGCACAGATCTGCGCTGCTGATGCCAGGCACACCAGCGATTCTTCTGCAGCAGGCTGACAGCAGGGGGGGACTGTGTGGGCAGGCACTGAGCCTGGGCCGGGCTGGCAGGAGGGGCATGCACTGCACACTGTGGGCATGCACCGCGCATGCGTGCACAGCGGTCGTGGCCACGCAACAGGCCGCACATTGTGCGCAACGCACCGAACACGCTCTCACCACACGTGCTGAATGCAGGTGGCGCCAGGGTCCGTGTTCATTCCATCCTGGTACGACCAGGTCCGCAACTACACCAGCCTATGTATCAGCTGCAACGTGTCCCAGCTAACAGGCCTCCTGGCAGAGCCCCTGCCATTGAATCCTCGGGAGATGGATGCAGCCAGTACAGGCTATGTACTGCCAGCCCCGCTACAGCTACCCCCACCCATGGCATGTGCTGTGGCTCATGTCAGCAACTGGACCGGCCTGATGAGGGCCTCCATCCTGCTACAGCAAGTGGCGCGAGAGGTCCACATCGTGCTGTCTACTAACATCACTGTGCCGGGCATTGTCAGCCGCGACATGAATGGCACCATCCTGGTGTACCGAGATTACAAGGTGGGCTCAGTGCGTGGCTGGCTGGGGAGGAGGGGCAGCTGATTTGAATGCTGCAGCATCGGACGAGCTCGGCTGCACAGCGGTGTGTGCACCGCAGGGGATGCAGCAGCGCCAACAGATGCACTGGAGGGGCTGCTGGGCGGCCACATGAGTACAAGGGCATGACGCATGCGGCATGCCGGCATAACTCACGATGCACCCCAGTAAGCACCGCTGTGTTCTGCTGTACTGCTTGTTGGGCTCAGGTGTGGGGCTGTGTGAGCTGCAGTACGATTACTACCATGTCAGTCGGCGCGCTGCGTGGGCAGGGGCTTTGGACAGTGTATGACAACGCCACACGCATCACGTTTGCGAGCCTCTTGTTCAAGGCACTCGCACTGGTGCGTCCCCTGTGACAGGCACGCCACAGCTTCAGCCATCGGCAAAGCCAGCCGTGCGCAGCCGTCTATGTGAGCTGTCTGCAGCCAGCTCAGCTGCACTCCCTGGGGCTGGCATGAGGGGCTGCTTCCTGACGTCTAGGGCATGGATAAAGCAGAGCTCTGTCCTTTGTGACTCACAGCCCGCCTGCCATCTTGCTGCTGCTGCCTTGCAGGGCCCCGCGGATAAATTCCCAATCTCTGTGGTGCCTTGGGGGATGTGGCAGGTGTCCATGGACCGCTGCAGAACACCTGATGAGCCGCAGCTCATTGTCATGGACTGCCAGCTTGTAGTGACCACTGAGTTTATGGACTACTCATCACACTGGTGAGAGGGTAAAGCAGACGAGGCAGGGGCGGGAGGGGGTGGGTGGGTGGGTGGGGCTTGCAGCTGTGCAGGTGGTTGTGCTGTGACTACCTGGATCGCATCGCTGGGCAGCACTCATCAGGTGCTCCAAGATCGGTTGCAGCTGGTATGCTGTGCATCGCTTCAATCCGCTCTCATAAGCAACACAAAAAACTTGCCTGGTTCAGCAATCAACTGCTGCTGTGTGCTTCTGTGCACAGGGCGGGCGAGCTGCTGTCGGCCTTCCCCGACCGCCGCCGTGCAGCTTTGTGGTACGGCATTGACCAAACGTGTGACCCCCCACGTAACCGCACGTTGCTCTCACAACAGACTGAGCTGCTAGATCAGTACACGTGGGTCGCCAAGTCAGCAAACACCCTAGGCTGCGCCTTCATCAACACCATCTTCACCAATGAGTACAAGGGCGTGACCGCAGACAGCACTCAGGTGAGAATGGGGGGAGGCCAGGGGAGGAGGCTGTGCACCGCCACGCGTACAGTGCGTACGGTCGCCTACGCATCACTGCAGCACGCCTGCTAGTGTTCTCGGGCTGCTTGTGAGGCGCCTCTGCTGCAGCTACATGCTTCTTGGGTGGGTGGAGTGCAGTGCTGTGCAACCTGTTATTTGTGCAGCGGCCATCAGCTGAGGCACTGACCCCACCAAAACAGCAACAGAACCAGTGAACAACAGACATGTGCAGCCCTTACACAACATGCCACACTGCAACGTGCAGAGCCTGCCCCTCACAAGCCTGCTGGACGAGCCCTACGCGCCCTTCCCCACCATCACTTGGGTCGTCAAGCCGCAGCAGCTGGTCGAGGCACTCGCCCTGCACACGACCCCCAACATCGTCGTCGTTGCCAACATCTCCGTGCCCCCAACCATGTGGAAGGCTGTTGCAGATGAGCACGGCCTCACGCTCCCATTCGAGCTGAACCAGGATCTGGTCATTGCTGGCTGGCCGGGCCGGCCCACGGTGCTCGATTGGCAGGGCGTATCCAACGTGTTGGACCTCGGAGCCAACACGCTCAAGATGCGTGAGTGAGGCTGGCGCCCTCGTGCACTGAGATGTCGAGCAGAGCTGAACTGTCCAGCCAGCAGTGGTGTTCAGAGCTGAACTGTCCAGCAGTGGTGTTCAGAGCTGAACTGTCCAGCAGTGGTGTTCAGAACTGAACTGCTCAGTGGAACCCGATAACACATTGAGCTCGTGGTTCAGCGGCCCCTGCCTCCCCTCTGCTCCTAATTGGCGCCACCCCCCCGGGGCAGGCCATGTACAGCATGCCAGCGTGAGCAGGAGGCTGCCTTGCTGTTAGCCTGGCATCTTGTGGCCCCTGCGCCCACCAGCACGTGAATGCTGCCATATAGCAACGCATGACATGCCAGCTGGTGTGAGCCATAGTCACACAGGACAGAGGCCACACCTGCACTGTTGCCAATGCTGATCTTCTCTGATTCTGACCATTGTGTGCCGGTGCATCTCCTGCTTGGCCCCACTCCGCCTGTAGGCAACATGGTGTTCATGAATGGCGGCCAGGGGGGCCCCAAGGCGCAGCCTTACTGGGCCACCAACTTCACGATGTACCAGTGGCCATTGGCCTACCCGAGGCAAGACACCCAGCTGGTCATGCAGACGTGCTGGCTCATTGTGCCACCCTCCGAGTTTGCTCTCCTGCTGGGTAGCAACACAGGCGCCAGCAGCAGCGCAGCAACTGGCCGCCTCGGTGGCGTGCCCTGGGTGTCAACTGCTGTCATCAAGCGGCCCGGCTCTGCACAGATCGCTCTGCTGGTGGATGATGGAATGCTGGGGTACAACATCACACTGACATCCAACCCGCTGGCGTTCCCCCTGCTGCCCCTTAACGTTGTGCTGGGCGCGGGCATCTTACCGGGGTCCCGTGACCCAGGGCAAGGCGTTGATAGCGGCAACGAGGAGTGGCACATCGCCGTCGCGGCCACGGTGCCCGTGGTTGTGGTGGCCCTTGTAGCAGTCGTGGCGGTGCTCATCGTGGTGCAGCGTGCGCGCCTGCGCGCGCGTGCAGCTATGGGGCTGGCAGGCCTGGTGTCGGGGGCAAGCAAACAGGAGCCCCCACACCAGGCACGCTCAGCATCCGGGGGGAGTGTGGACGTGGAATCGGGGTCGACAGATCCAGCAGGGGGGGCAGCCGGGGCCTGCGTTGTGTGCACCTCGATTGGTGGTGAGCCGGGGGTGTGCCGGCATGGCCTGATGACTGGGGGCAAGGGGCTGTATGGGGGGCAGCTGAATGGCAGCAGCCCGGGCGTGGCGCACATGCTGCCAGCGCTGTTGGCGGGCACATCAGATATCGGGCCTGGCGGCATGCTGGAGGCAGACGCGAACGCGCCGGTGTGCGCGGTGTGCGCCATCCAGGGTGCGACCTCTGACTCCTCCCTCTGCCGGATGACCCCGGGGCAGGGAGACATCCAATGCAGCATAGGCCCCCGGTCGCACCAGACCGCGTTGGTTGGCGCGCCCTCTGGCGGCTCGTTGCCAATTCAGGACTTGGGCAGCTGGGCCACCACCAGCAGTGCCGGCGGGCCAGCAGGCATGCCTGCAGGTTGGTCGGCATGGGGGGCAGGTGGCAGCAGCAGAGGGGGCATGGCCCATTCCAGTCGGGGGGCACTCTCAGGGTCACTGGTACCCACCCCCTTGGCCCTCCGCCCCGCTTCCATGACCCTAGCCTCCTCCTCGGTGGAAGCTGAGGGCGGGGTGCGAGGAGCAGCCAGCTTTGCCCCCAGCCTGGAAGCCCTGTCACATCACAGCGGGTTCGGCACCAGCCGGCAGTCTCACAACACAAGCAAATCCAACGGCAGTAATGGCACACTTCAGACGCGGGCCACGGTGCCGGTCGGCGGCATTGGTGGCAGCACAGGGGTGCAAAGCAGTGGCGTGTGTGCGTGTGGGGCGCCTGTGGGGCCTCACAGCTGTGTGCCCTCAGTGCGGCCTAGCGGGGCGACAACACCTGACGAGGCTGGCCTGACTGGGGAAGAAGACGACGTGTACGTCGACTCCTTTGACCGCGTGCCGCACGACAACGAACAGCTCCTCATCAACCGCATAGAGATGAGCAGGGAACTGCAGGAATCCATCTCGGCCCCCAACGTCGCGCACCAGCTCAAGTCCATGGTCGCACGGCTGCAGACAGAGCTAGGAGATCAGGAGGTCACAGTCACACGTGAGTGACCTGAAAGAAGAATGCGCCCACTGCCCAGCTCCATGCGCCCTGCTCCTTGCTCCCTCCTAGTGCGCCCTGCTGCTTTCTCTCTCCTCCCTGCGCCTGCTCCCTGTGTGCCCTTGCCTCGTGCAACACCTGACCTCGATGCACACGCCTTGCGCATCTCAGCCCTGCTTCCGTGCTGTTATCCACACGTGTCGCTTGCCGCACAGCATGCTGCGCGGTATATATTATTATATAATATATATATATATATACACTATCTGATATATTATATATATGCAGCTGCCCGGCTGTGTCCTGCTGCTCAACTGCATGTGCGCGTGCATGCACTGCTGCATATGCACAGGTGTGATCGGGCAAGGAGGCGGCGGCGTTGTGTACCAGGGCACATGGCGTGGGCTGACAGTGGCGGTGAAGACGCTCGTGTTCACGGTGCTGCCACACCAGCCCATGAGTCGCAGCCAGCAACGCGCGATGACCGAGGCGGCCATCTGCCGCACGCTGCAGCACCCCAACATCGTCGCCACGTGAGTTGCAGCTCGGCTCAGCGCATGCGTGTGCTTTCAGTAGCAGGTGGTCTGTGAAGGGATGTGTGACATGGGCATGGGGAGCGCGTTAAACAGGCCACGGAAGGGGTGCCCTGTATGTTGCGTGGGGATGTCAGGATTGGTGGCCGTGCTGCTGACACATGGTATACCGAAACCAGCCAGTGCAGGGGCCTGCTGCAGCAATTTTGAACTATCGTGTGATACCTGAGCCGAGGTGAGAATGCATAGATCTAATGACGAGACAGGGCTGAAGACGAACCCCTTTGTGCCGCTGTGCTGGCCCCTGCTCCTGCCCCCTGCAGGTATGCATATGACCTCCAGGAGCTAGCCTCGGCGCGGCCCCTGCGCACCAACACCCACGGCACCGGCCACACACACCTCTCCTCCTCCTCCTCTGCTTCCTCTGGGGACCAGGAGGGCCGGCTGCTGCGCACGCACGCAGCGGGGCCTGACCCACCGGCGCCCATCGAGGCGGTCAACACAGCGACTGAGTTCAAGCTCGCGATCATTCAGGAGTACTGTGACGGGGGGACGCTCAAGGCGGCAATAGACGACGGCAAGCTGCATGAGACGACAGCCGACGGGCAGCTACGGCCCGCGCTCGCGGCCATCCTGCAGGTTGCAACAGACATCGCGGCGGGTATGTCGCATGTGCATGCGCGCAGCGTGGTCCATGGAGACCTTACGCCCGCCAACGTGCTGCTGCGCATCAGCTCCACTGCTGAGAGCCGGTTCACAGCCAAAGTGGCTGATTTCGGGCTCAGCTGGAAGCTGGCGATGGGTCAGGAGCACGTCTCGAATGCACGTCAGGGCACCGGGTTCTACATCTCCCCAGAGGTCCTGCACGTGGGCATCATGTCAAAGCCCGCGGACGTGTTCTCCTTTGGCATGGTGCTGCATGAGATGTACCATGGCACACCCGCGTGGCGCCGCCGCGGCCCAGGCTCCCTCGCCACTGCAGCCAATGCGGCCATGCAGCGGCCGGGGTTGGACCAGCTGCACTGGTCGCCAAACTGCCCCCAGCGCCTGCGTGACCTCATCTGCGCGTGCCTCGCGGCCGACCCCCAGGCGCGCCCCACGTTCTTTACGGTCGTGGAGTCCCTGCTGGCGATGCAGAGGGAGGTGCGTGAGGCGGCGGCGGCTGAGGATGGGGCCGGTGCGGCCGGAGCTGAAGAGGCCAGCAGTACGGCCGGCCACAAGGTGGCTGTCCCGCTCAGCACGTCTGGTGTGGTGGGGGCAGGGGACGTGGCAGTGCTGATGCAGCAGCAGGCAGCGTCCCTTGCTTGGAGGCCGCCGCAGCACGCTGCGGCGCCAGCAGCTGGCAGCGCGGAGGGGCAGCAGCAGCAGCAGCAGTAGCAGGATGCACGGGCATACTACGCTTTCTGAACATCGGGGGGGTGGGGGGGGACTGGAGGACAGGCAGTGTGAATTCATTGCTGGATACCAGACAACAACAGGTATTCACGGCGCTGGGGCTCAAGCATGCCTGGTGTTGTGCACCCTGCGCGTGTTTCCTGGTCATGGCATAATGCTGCAGTGGACGAATCACGCAGCGGTAGATGCAAGTCAGTTACTAGCTACTTTAATGGCGGTTGCCGGGAGCCGCGCCTGAGTGCAGCTTGTGTGCATGGTGGTTATGCAACGTTGGTGCAAAGGGGGCTGATAAAAGGAGAAAGGAGAGGTGCAGCAGGGAGATACCAGGTACTGAGATAAGGGGCTGTGAGAGGCTTGGCCACGAATCAAAATGGGAGCCTGTAGCAGCAGCAGCTGCACTACACCACATGTGTTGTCGTATTACTTGTGTAGTGGCATGGTTGCCGCATGGCACTGACTTACACTCTGACTCCGCGATTCCAGTAGATGGGTGTAGTGTTGCGTGACCTGGTGACCTTTAGCAAGCTGTAGATCCACTGTCATGAACTTTGTAGATGTTAGGTGCCAAAGCAGAGCGGCACAGTGAGAGAACGGTACATGTGCCAATGTGTGCGTGCCGGTGTTGGGCGAATGCCCACGTCGTCACACGCCATTCATGAAACGGATAACGGGGATGTAATGCTAACAGATCGTCAAACACCCGGCAGTACCGACAGGGTGGAGAGCTCGCCACTCACGCATGCCTCAATGTTTGGGAAGTCGGCATGGCATTGCCTGACTGCTACTGCTCTGACCGCATCCACCAGCATGTTGTTGTTGCTGCTGTTGTTCAATTAGCCTTAGGCGCCAGTCAAGGCCTTTCCATCAGCATGGTGCCCTCTAGACTCTCAACTTGCCACACCCTCCGATGGGGGAGAGCCAGGGTCCCCCTTGGCGGCTGATGCCTTGGGGTCTGAGTACAGCTCGTAGTCGGGCCGGTTCTGTGGGTACGGCTGTGGGGCAGCGCGCACCACAGGCACACAGCATGTACCATCAGAAGCCGTTTATGAACAACGAAGCTCAGACGAAGCTGTACCATGGTTGCAAATGCATGGCCGCTGGCAGTGGCTGCTACTCTTACCCTAGTCGCACAGCACTCTCAGCACATGTCAGCTGCTGCAGTCCAGGGCAACAGGTGATGGTGCTCCCCACCTTATCTGGCTTGGGGTTTGGCTCAGAGCCAGGGGCAGAGCCCTGGGCTGTGGGCGGGAGGTCCTGCTTCTCTGCATGCATGAACACAGGCCACATGCATGTGGCATGAGTGAAGAGATCAGCTGGGCGGTACAGCAGCACAGCAATACATGACTGGTACAGCGCTGCAGCTACTTGGTGGTTTTCAAAGCCAGCCACTTGAGCATGATTGAACGCGGCACTCACGATGCGATGCATTCGAACATGCGTGCGTACACATGAGCGTGTGCATGCCCAAGGTTGCGTGCACAAGGTTGCGTGCATGGCGGCCCCACACGAAAGCTACGGTACTAGAAACTGCATACTGTTATCAAGTGTGCAGCACACATACCAGGGTGAGCACCTCGGGCTGCAGGGTCCCCACGCAGGGGGTAAGTGCCAGGTGGCAGGTCCTTGTCCTACAGTACAGCTTGGGCAAGGCACGAGATTAAGTAGTGTGGTAGGGCAGCTGTACTGAGCATGACTTGAGATAACATACAGGGCAACCATTGGGGCTGGTGTCTGACAAGCCTGATTGGCATTCGTGCGCATGGTCACATGGGATACGGACATTCAGCACTTGAAAGCTTGGTGGTGGGAGTTCAGGAAGATGGCAGGAGGGGTCAGGAAGCAGTCAAACAGCGTCTAGTCCAGTCCCCTGCCCCAAGTGCCCCCTGCCTGCTGCCCATCACCTGAGGATCGTCACTGTTCTCTTTGGTGATCCCCTCGACAGTAGACGGGTAGGGCTGCACGTGTGTGGCCAAGGTGCAGGCCGGATGTGCGTGAACCGCATGGTTGACCAACACAGCACCCACATGTCTGGGCGGGAGTGCACAATTTGTACTAATGCCTTGTGCTTGTGAGCCTTTCAACACTGCCACGTCACGCGTGCCAGGATGGGCATGCGCGCACATGCCCAGGAGCTAGCACTTACACTCCTATCCTGGCGAGTGCCCTCATACAGGTCTGGTTGCAGTGCAGCAGCTGTGCTGGTTACGGTCCTGCGGGCAATCCCCGCCACTGGCAGGTGGGCCCCTATGACGCCAGCGCGTTCAACAAAGGCTCGCATAGCCATGTTCACAGCAAGTTATTGTGGGGGATGATGAAGCACTTCCAAGCTCTGCTGCATTGAATCCTTCTCACTTGAATCCTGCGACTGAAGGGTAGGTGTGATGTTCAACAGGCATTTGTCAAGACGCAGTGGTACAAAGGGTTGTAGCTAGCTATATGCGACAGGTGCAAGGTTGCATGGGAGAAAGTGGAATTGGCTTGGACCGTTCAACTGGCCTCTGCGACTCTACAAAATTATCAAGAACAGTGTCAGATACAGCGACTAATTCATTGTTCAGCCCTCGGCCATCTTCTCCTTGGGGCTCGTCCAAGGAGATGATGGCCTGATGCGAGCTTTGAAGACTCCCTATACTGCAGTCATACTATTTGCAATCGTCGTTAGACACATCACCGTTGCTGTCATGGTAGCAAGCAGCTGTACACCACAAACTGTCCAGCAGCACCCAGGTGATGAGCAAACCTAATGCACTATTATCTCAAGCTGTGTGGCTGCTGCCTGCGTGTTGTGGCCAGGCTGCATGCAGACATGGACACGACATGTAGCTTGTGCATGCATGCATGCTCAATTGCTTACGTCAGCCACACCACATACGTGCCAGCCCCGATCGTCGATTCCCGTACCCTTGAGCAGTGTGCTCATTTCCTGAAATTGGAATGCAGGGTCACTGGTCATATGTCCCCTCAAGCCACAAGATGTGCTGCAGGCGCTAGGTGCGTGGCTACCAAGTACATCGCAACTTGTATGTTTGTGCACAGCTGTTGTGGACAGCTGTGCTTTTTTGCTCATACACACAGAGTGAAAAACAAGGGCAACCAGGGTCTGGAGCTAGTACGATCAAGACAACTGCCACCTTGCTTTGTAGGTGGCCAAGATCAAGCATTCCTCACCGTGCAAAACTGTACCCAGCTGCGCTGCGCACTGGAAACAGCGCTCAGCAGCTTGGGGCCTAGCCTTGCTGCACCAGATGAAGGCACAATACTCGCAGCGTGCCTGCCTGTGCTGGCAGCAGGAATCTTGGCTGCTGGTGGCACAGCCAGTGCAGCCGCGGTGGCCAGGTGCAGCTGGGGTGCACGGGCAACCGAAGCCAGTGTGAACACCTCATGCTGGCAGGCCCAGCAGCCAGCCGCCACTCCCACCAACATTGCTGCCATGGCGCAGCCGGCCACTACCCCTGCAACGGGCTTGACTGCTGCTACTCCGCTGCTGCAGCTGCTGCAGAGGCTGAGCGTGCTGGCGCCTGGAGTGGCTGCAGCACATGCCGCGGCAGCAGACAGCGCACAGCCCACAACTCGAGCTACGACTGTGTCGGAGTTTGTGCCATGGTCAGCAGGCATATCAACGAGCACACTGGCGACGGACGAATCAGGGGCTGCAGTGATGCAGATCCCAGTGGGTGCTGGTGAGCAAGCGGGGGGAGCAGCTGCTGTGGATGTAGGTGCGATCAGGGATCAAGGGTCAGCAGCTGCCCTGCAGGATGGCAGCAGTAGCAGTGGCAGCAGTACGGGCAGTAGCAACGCGGCCATCGTCACGGCGCAGTGGCAGGCAACCAGCAGCTGGTCTGATCAGCAGGGGGATGGAGGCTTTGTGGTGTGGGGTCCCTGGTGTACATGCCCCCAGGAGTGGGCTCCCGTGTGCTCACTGCAGAGCATGCAGCTCTTCCCAAGCGCTTGCTGGGCCGAATGCCAGGTGCGGCCGATGTTTGTTGCCATTCTTGCGGCCTCTCTGCGGTGCTCCGCATTCCTGTGGTCCACTGCACTGCTGCATCGCGCATGAATCTGGATCTGTGCTTGTGCCACTTCCGGTTCATGCCAGAAACACTGCTGTTGTACCCTCCTATGCAGGGCGTACCCTTGGAGAGCGTGGGGCCCTGCCTTGGTGCAGCTAAAGCCATGGTCGTGGCAGACAGTGATGCCGGGGCAGTGGGGAGCATGCCTGACACAGCAGAGGACTGCACAGTTGACAACGAGGATCTGGTCATGTACTACTATAGCAGCTGAGTGGCAGTAGCAAGAGATGGGACAGGCAGCAGTACACCACCAGTACAACTTTCTGCGTTCACAGCTGATCAACACATCATTTACGTGCTGCAACTGACACCAGCTACTTAGCGCACTGTAAAGGGCTCCGTCACAGGTACCTCACTCAGAGTTCTTTTAGACATCTGGGCGTGGCTGGTGTTCACGGGGAGGTTGAGCGCTCTAGCAATTGGGAGTCTGCGCAGCTCAAACTTTAGCTCGCCGGGAGCGCTCTTGTGAACATGCGCCTGATCCTCGCCACAACCGTATTGCTTGGGAGCTTGTTTTTTGCTGATGTGGACACCACAAGATGGCTCCGCCTGGGTAAAGAGGACGGTGATGTGGCAGGGGACATTGACGCGGAGGCACAGCCTCAGAGGCCGCTAGATGATGAGCCCGGTGCAAAACTGTTCGACATCATGGCAGGCAAGTTCACGCTTCTGCCCATAGCTGATGACGTCAGCTGGAACGCCTGCACCGCCTGCAATGAGCAGCAAACAGCATGTAACCAGCGGCAGAGCGTCCGCGTAAGCTGCCTTCATGTCGACGGCACGTTGCAAGCTGAGCCTGCGGAAGTGTACTGCATGGACACCATGCAGGCACGCACATCTGCCATGCAGCAGCTTGCTGATCTGCCGCCCCACCTGCACGGTTCCCTGATGATGCAGGCATGGTGCCAGAGGAAGACTATAGTTTGACCGAACACTTTGCCACGACACCTGACGGCGCCATCCTCCGCGTCTTCCGCATGTTTGCACGGGACGAGCCAGATGGTGCTGGGCCCCAGTCTGTGGGCCGCACCCAGCCCATTGATGATGGCAACCCCCGCCCTGTTGTAATGCTGCAGCATGCGCTGCTGGACTCCTCGGCAGGCTGGGTCATGATGGGCCCAAGCAGCAGCCTGGCATTCATGCTGGCGGACGCAGGTGCGTACGCGCCTGCTCACAAGCACGCGTGCTTTGCACACCCAGCTACGCATGCATTCCATGCCTGCGCGCTACAGCACCCTGAGCATGCTTACCTGCTGACCAGCAATTGTCTTCGCCACTGGAGCTACTGGGCCCTGCTGGAGCTACTGGGCCCTACAGCAACCTATGTCTTGCAGCATCCCTGCACTGCTGCGTCCTTGCTCCACATCCCTATCATGTTGAATTAGTCAACCGCGCACCGCCACATGGGGGACATGCTCCCAGCTCCTGCCTTGCCTGATGTGGCCATGCTCCCCTGCGCAGGCTTTGATGTGTGGATGGGCAACGTTCGTGGCAACCGGTTCAGCCGCAACCACACCACCCTGGATCCCGACACCCAGCCCCAGTTCTGGGCCTACTCTTGGGATCAACACGCACTGCAGGTGAGGTGCATGAAGTGCCTGCTGATCGGGGACGGCGGCAACTATGGCTGATGGCCTGATACAGCTTAACATCTATGGGTTCTGATAAATTGCAGGTGTCGGCAGTAGTGCCAGTAATGGCACACTTGAATTCAAGTCATACTGCAACATGACAAGTGTCATGCTGTCGGTGGAAGCAGGTCGTGTGTGCCACACTCTGCCTGCTGTACATGGGCACCAAGCATGATGATTGAGCCTATACCACACCTGGCCACTTGCACTGCCGCAGGACCTGCCTGCGATGGTACGGCTTGTACTGGAAGTCACTGGCGTGACCTCCCTGCAGTACGTTGGTTACAGCCAGGGCACGATGATGGTGCTGGGGGCGCTGTCCCAGGGTGCTGCCGCCCTGCCGCCCGGTGCCATCAGCCTGGCGGTGCTGCTGGCACCCGTTGCGTTCACTCGGCACATCTCTTCACCTCCCTTCATTGCCGCCACTAAGATTGGCCTGGCAGAGGTGCGGGCGTGCGAGCTTCTCCTGATTGTGACTTGCTTGAGCTTTCCTCTATGATTGAGCAACTGGCAGAGGTGATGATAGGAGGGGAGGCGCGGATGTGCACCACTCGTACTGTCAGCAGCCCCTGACGCAGCGGCCAGTCTGTTCCAGCACCCCGCAGCTTCATCACAACCTTTCTACAACATGAGGTTGAAAGGACACGAGGCGCATCTCACACGAGGATCTGCTTCGAAGCTTGTGCACCAGCACCCCCTTCTTCATCACCACCACCAACCCCACTCACCTGCCCCACTCCCCCTTCTGTTGTGTGGTCACGTGCTGCCGCTGCCCGTTTTCACTGCAGCGGCTGTCGCGCTACGGCTTGGCTGAGTTTGGAGCCCATGACGACCGCTCTGCTGCTGTTTCATCCCGCTTCTGCGCCGCCCTCCCATACCCCTGCACCAAGTGGCTGCAGCTGCTGTGCGGCGCCAACAGCGCGCGCGGCGCGCCCAACAGAAACATCGCACCGCAGCTGCTACCTCGCGTCATGCAGCACTTGCCAGCTGGAACAAGTGTCCAGAACATGGTGCACTGGGGCCAGGTAGGCTGGGCTGTTCAGGTTTGGGCTGTTCTGTTCTGATCTGGGCTGGGCTGGGCTGGGCTGCATCTGGCAGCTGCGGGTTGCTGCCATGGCCTGCTGCTGCCGTGCCCTGCACTTGATGTGCGTGGCTGATGTATTGGGAAGCGGCTGGCAGAACCCCAGGCTGCTGCAGTGCACCACTGTTGCAGCCCACGTACATTTGTCGGTGGCGTTGAAAAGTTCAAGCCGTGTGCCCTCTGCTGTACTGCCTCTCTGCTGGACTGCCTCTCTCCCCAGGGTGTGCGCTCCACAGATGTGCTGGCTGCGGGCCCGGCCATGTATGATTTTGGTACCGCCTGTA
This sequence comes from Chlamydomonas applanata, assembly GCA_001662365.1. Taxonomy (NCBI): domain Eukaryota; kingdom Viridiplantae; phylum Chlorophyta; class Chlorophyceae; order Chlamydomonadales; family Chlamydomonadaceae; genus Chlamydomonas; species Chlamydomonas applanata. The sequence goes on from BDCZ01000063.1 coordinate 135,495, forward strand.
CCGCCCCATCTGGTGAAGTACAGCCGTGCAACCAGCGTGTGTATGGGTCTGACACACCGCCCGTGTACAACCTATCCGCTATCACGACGCCGCTGGCACTCTTCACAGGTGTGTGACGGGCCATGACCCCATAATGGTCATTTGTTGGCTTTAATTGCCTGTTTTGAGTGCATTTAACATTTTTTTGCCCTGTTTTGCCAGGACCTGGGTTTCATGCAACCGGGCAATCATGGGCCTTGTGAGATGATATGCGCAATCCCATGCAAGTACGCTTGGATGCATGCATTTCAGCTCAGCTCAATGCCATGCATCACTGACTTGGCTGTGTTTTTGTTTGCTTGCCCTGTGTACTGCAGGTGGCCAGGACTCTCTGTCTGACCCGCAGGATGTACTGCTGCTGCTGGACGCGCTCGCACCAGGCGTTGTTGTGCACCACACGCACGTGCCTGAGGTACAGTGGTTCACAGTACTGTACAACATTGTAGCTGCTTATCAAGTCTGGGTACTGATTCTAGTATAGCAAGATGATGTTTAGATGCGATTGGACTGTATTGGGTTTGTATACAGCATGCATCAGTTCTCCGCTCATTGTTTCATAGAAGCTGTGGCCTGCCCGTTCTTGACGCATGGACAGCATGACTGAAGCGATAACAGTGGCGCTGGTCCGGACAGTATCCATGTTGTCATTGATGCGGACGCATGACTGCAGCCTTGTACTGCCTGCATGCTGGCGGTCATGCGCGCAGTACGCCCACCTGGACTTTGGTATTGGGACGGACGCACATGAGCGTCTGTACCCCACAGTTGTCCAGCTGCTTAAGGAGAGGGCTGCCAGACCAGCCGGCAGCACCGGCCGTGCTGTTGAGGTACACGTGGCTGACCATGGCAACGTGGCGGTTGCATGAATCAACGACATGAACGTGATGTGGGAGCACCGTCTATTTCATGCGTATGCTTGGCTCAGATGGTTGTCAGGCAACGCCAGGTGAACCTGGTCGTTTTTGGATGTCTGCCTGGTGTTGTCTGCTGACTTGGATGTTCACCTGACCTGCTGCTGTGACAGCAGCGAAGGCAATAAATGCCACATGGTGGCGCCTCGTGTTCCATGCCTCTGGCATGCGTACTATGTGTGCATGGCATCACTTTTTGACGAACGAGGGCCTCCCACATGAGGCATCCTGGGCCCCATGGGGCAAGTGCTTCCTTGGACATGTGCATGCTGTGCGGCGTGCGGTTTTGGGTGCCAGATTTTGTGCCTGGGCTGGCATCCTGATGCATGTCGCCATGATGCATGTCGCATCACGTCACATGGGCTTGAGGGCCTGCTTGTGCTGACGTACGGCCTGTTTGAGCTGACGTACAGCCTGAGAGGCCAGCTCCTGAGTTGGGCTTATGAGAAGATTCAGTGGAAGAAGTGTTTGCAGTTTATTATATTATGAAGGGAGCGTGCGATGCCAAGCCTGCTGTGTCCTTGGTAATTTGTGAGCCTGTGAGGCTCCAGGAGACGCAGGACATGCACCATCGACCCCTGTTGACGTCTTCTCTCATTCCTGCCTTGTGCATACCGTTGTGCATACATCCCTGCCTGTCCTGCCTTTCCCATTGCATTCATACGTCTGCCTGTCTGCCTGCCCCTGTTTGCGTGCGAGCTTATATCCTGGAGTTGTATGATGACATAGTTGCCTTGTGCTGCATTCCATGCCTTTTTCTGGCCTTGATGAGCCTTGCTTGACATGTGTGGCGTTTGGCTGCGCATGTTGCTGCTGTGTTTTTGACAGCAGAACCACTGTGTTGTGGTGGTCTTGCATGTGATCAAATGCAATGCCTGGCGGAGCGTCCTTGAGCATACTGGGCGACTCACTGCAGTGTGCATATGTTGAGTTCAATTTGGGTGCCACAAAGGCACACAACTGGATGGTTGTAGCATTTGTTTGGGCACGCATCAGAGCATGTATGCTGAGCAGCCCATGACTGACTGAAGGCTTGTGTAACATCACATAAGCAAGGCAGCAGGCCAAGAGCAGCACATCACTGGTCGAAGCACGAAGGCCACCTGCAGGTCAAATGAAGCCTAAAACCTGTATGTGCTGTGGCGGTAGTGTAACCATGCTTATGCAAGCTGGGCATGTTTCCGCCTTCACCTGACCATCACAGTACTGCCTTCACAGAACGGCCACCATCGCAAGGATGATGCATGCCGGACCCCGTTCAGCTACTGCTGCTATCACGCCGCATGCATGCGTCCATGTGTTCAACGCGCTTCGCAAATGGGTTTATACTAGCCACACATCAAGCATCAGCTGTCAAGGTCAGATGCCATGGCCCTTCGTCAAGCTGTGACAAGTATACACACTTGGACACTCAAGCAAAGTCAACGTCCAGCGTTCCCCTGGCCGTCCAGTTGTACTGTACACACCACATGTTGACATGTAATGCCATACTCTTACCAACCCTGCCCTTGGTAAAAAGCACGGCTGGCCAGCTGCCAGATGTTAATTGATCCCACCGAGCAGCAATCATACCCCACCAATCCTTGTCCAATCCTTGTCCAGCGAGCAAAATGTTCAAAACCTCCGTGTCAGAACCAGTCGGCATGATCTGCCTTCTCCTGTACTGTGTACCCGACAGACACCCAGACAGCGCCACCTTTAGGCGGTGGCTTTCACGCTGTGTCGTGGCATCGTCCCAAATGAAGCAACCAAGACATTCAGTTATGTTGGAACAGCCACGTAGGCACCAGCAGTCTTATAACCATGCAACTGGCACAAAAGCAATATCTGTACGCCCACCAAGCCTTGTGTTCCCTCCCACCAACCACCGCCCTACCCTCACAACAGAACAACCGTGACCCAGTAGGTCATATGTTAGCAATCAAGCCCCGAACCCCTGTACGCGTTGTGTGCTTGCCATAGCTTGCAGCTGGTCATCAGCATGATGCATGAGCAGTCGCACAATGCAGCACAAGCAACCTCCGCCCACGACGTCTGCTGTGGGACGCCGCCTAAAAGTATTTCAGAAAGCTGGGTCGGCTGCTGAGCGCCAATGGTTCAGTTCCCAGTTAGTGCAACCAGGCATGCGCTGACAAAGGCAACAGCTGCCAACCACCCATGCTAGCAGCGCCCCAGCACAGCTCAGCACACCTCCGGCTGCTTCCCAACCGCTGCAATCACGGCAGCCGCCGGGGCCCGAGCCACTCTGTCAACCTGCAGATCTGCAGCCGTGTCATCATCCACCCCATCATCCGCCCACGGCCCCTTGCCCGCCGCCCCCGGCCCGCCCACATGCAGCTGGCCTGATAGGGAGTTGAAAAGTATGTTGGAGCCAGGCCCCATGTCATCCACCTCCTCCTCTTCTTGCCCTTCTGCCTGGTGCTCTGTCAAGTAGCCCACTAGCTCATGCAGGGCCTCATTCTCGTGTGCGAGCGCATCGGCCACGCGCTGCAGCTCAGCCTTCTCACGCATCAGTGTCTCTACCTGCCCCAACAGCATCTCTATCAGGGGGTCGCGGGCTGCACCCATCTCGGAGTCTACAGCCCCCGCCGGCGCTGCTGCCGTGACAGCTGTGACCCATGCGCTGTGGTTTGCGTCCGGCCCCCTGCTGGGCGTGCGGGATAGAGACAAGGTCGCGCCGCCCAGCGCACGCAGCAGCAGCTGATGCCGCCTGAGCGCCAGCGGCGCGTGCGCGTCCAGGGCCGTGCCGCTTCCACTGTTGCGGCCCGCACCCAGCAAGGCACCTGAGTCCTCCACCTCCACCTTTCCTTCCCCATCCACCAGGCTGTTTAGGTTGGCTGCGGCGACAGCTAGGGATGCATGGGAGGGCGAGAATGGGGACTCCATGTGCTGCAGCAGCGCCCGGTCCAGGTGCTGCCCATGCCCATGCCCATGCCCATGCCCATGCCCATGGGCATGGCTATGGCCAGGAAGGTATGCGGGTGTTGCATGCGTGCTGCTGCTCAGGGATGCATGCCGGCTGAGGGGCGGTGTGCGGGGCGTCGCGGCCGAGCAGGCCGCTGCAGGGAGGGCTGGGGCAGAGGGCTTGCCAGTGGCGGCATGGGCGGGGCGCATGGCGGCAGGGCTGGTGCCCGCTGCACTTGTGGTGCTAGGGGTGGTGGGCGGGAGGGTGTGTGCTGGTGAGGTGGCAGTGCCTGGCGCTGTGTCGCGCGCACAAAGCATGGCGTGCGCTTTACGCAGGCGGAACTCCTCCAGCTTTTTGCGGCCAGCCTCACGCAGGCGCTCCTTCTCACGCTCCTGCAGGCACAGGCATGTTGTGCACACGGCGTGCATGGCATGAATGTGTGCTTGTACCCCGCTTTGACAGCGCATGCAACGGAGGTGCGAGCCGAAGCATGCGTCATTGCACGGCCAGCGCTTGTGCGTTGTGCCCGCACGCATGCAAGGCACACGCTTGCACGCACGTGTCATGGGTCATTGCCAGGCACTTGGATACAGGGGCCGAGGCAGCCACCATGCGTGCAGCTGACTGTGCATGACGCGAACAACAGCAGCAGCCTTCCATGACACATGAGTCCTCATGCAAGCGTCAGCTTGTCCAACGTGCCATAGCCCATACTCAGGGCGCGGCTGGCGATGCTGGCAGCAGCATGCCCCGGCTACAGCTGCTGCAACTCGACTACCGCATAATGTGCACCAGTGTGCTCGAGAACTGGGCTCACCACACGCGATGCCGACGAGCGCGAGGTCACCAGTTCCATAGCTCCGTTGTTCAGCTCGATCGCAGGGTCCATAGCAAGCAACCCTCGCAGTGCGTTTGTCAGAGCGTTGGCCAGATTCAAGCTGTCTGTCATTTGAAGCGTCACCATTCACGAAGGCGAGTTCATCGCTGCACTGGGGTTGATGCTGGGGTTGCTCCTCAGCTCTTGCGGCAGCTGTTAAAGTGTAGTGTTGTTTAAGGACAATTAAGAATACTGCAGCCGCAGGTAGCAGGTCCAGCCCTCAAGGAACCCGGCTGGGTCTGCCAGGTCTGCTGCCAGTCACGATGTGGCTCTTGCACAGGTTATAATGAGGTAGAAGCGAAAAAGCTCTACCTCGTCCAAGACCCTAAGCCCTTTAGGGTCTTGGAGGCAACCGATCGCCGCTCGCGTACTTGCTTTCGTTCTGTACAGGCGCACGTCCTGCAGAATAGCTTGAATACGCGCCGTCAACCGTGAACATCAGTCTAAAGCACAGGCTCAAGGATGAGCAACATTCGGCGCAAGCTGAAGAACAAGAAACCTCCTGAGGGATGGGAGATGATTGAGGAGGTCAGTTCATGTGCTGCGCGCCATTTTTATGGAGCAGATGGTCACCATTGCACGCTCCCAACGTGCAGGTCATTGAGGACTTTGAGCAGCAGATGAAGGAGGCGGTGAATGAGGAGCAGGATGGCAAGCGCAAGGCAGAATTGACATGGAAAATCCACCGTCTGCACTGGGAGAAGAACAGATTTATCTACGACCTTATGTACCAGCGCAAGGTCATGTCGCGGGAGCTGGTGAGGCAGGGGTTCACAGGGGGGTGACCCAGATCGCATGCACTGTGCGCATGGTGCATGCAGGCACCATGCCACCTGCATGGCGCTCATCAGGCCGTGTACTGCCCTGCTGCGCACCCATATGCACGTGCACAGCATGCACTCAGCATGTGCTGGTTTGCACGCCGTGTGTGATCACCTGCTCGCTGTTGCAGTTTGACTACCTGTGCCGGGAGAAGATTGCAGACGGGCCGCTGATCGCAAAATGGCGCAAGCCAGGCTATGAGATCCTGTGCTCCATGCTGGCCATCCAAAAGGTGAAGTCAGACACGCATCAGGGGGGATGAGAGCAGGAGGCCTCACCAGCTGCGGCATGGGGTCAAAGCAAGTGTGGGGGGGGGGACATATGGCTGCCAAGGGCACCACGCGCATGTCCTGGTCAACGGCATGGGTGGACCCAAACCCCGGTCAATGCAGGTGGCCCCAGCAAATGCGAACGGTGCATTACCTTATCACCGACATGCTGTCGTCTCTTGTTTGCGGCATCCAAACGCAGGGGAACCACAACTTCAACACCACATCACACTGCCGCGTGCCGCTGTCGCTACGCGCGGCGCAGCAGCGCATCACGCCCGATGTGCAGACAGGGTGTATCTCATGCGCGTCAGGTGGGGACATGCAAGCACAGATTCCACAGCTGTGTGTGTTTGCGGTTTTAGGGGGCATCCACACTTGGCGAGCGGTTGTGCTTGAGACGTGCGACACGGGCTTGGGAGCATTGCCGGATAGGGGCATTTGGCATGTGCAGGGTTGGGCGGGGCTCACACAAGCTGCTGCCGCGCACACGCACCATGGCAACTGCTGGTTTGGCATGTCCTGGCTGGTTGGCACAACCTGACCACAGGTGACGGGCGGTTCGGTGGGCCTGTGTGGTGGAACACACCCCTGGAGGACGATGGGACCGGGGTGGAGGAGAACCGCACGCAGTGGCAGTCACGCAGCGGTGCAGGCGGGGACGGCGCAGGGCCGAGCCGTGCTGGTGGCAGCGGTGGCAACGGCACGGGCCCCAGTGGGGGGCAAGGCAATGCGCCCCCGCTTGCGGGCCGCAAGCGCCCAGCGGATGATTACGCGGTGAGCTGGCTTGGGGAACCTGTAGTTGCTTGAACGTTGGTTGCTTGAAATTGGGTGTTAGAATTTGGTTGCTTGAAATGTGGTAGGGTTGGTGCTGTTGCTGCTTGCCCATGGTGCTGCCTAGGCCTCCAATGGTGCCTGGCAGCTGCTGTGTCGTGCCTCGTCACCTGCCATTACGTGTGCCGGCTGCCGTCGCCTGGGTGCCGACGGCTTGCTCCATGCACATGGTGTGCGTTGCGCATGGCAGGCGGAAGACGAGGAGGACTTGCCAGATGAGGTCAAGCGGCGTCTCAATGCGCTGCGTGGGGGGCTTGATTGACGCGGCGGCTGCGTGTATGGGAGCCAACACAACTGCGCTCAGGACTTTGGGTGATGGGGTGGGGGTGGGGTGCGGTGGGATGCCAGCGCTGGTGATAAGCCGCGGTGGGTTCGAGACACTACAACCTGGGCCAGCAGCCGTGGCAGATGCATGATGGCTGCGAGGAGCCATGATGGGACTTTACGTGGCGAATGATGTGGTGTAGGGACGGTGACGGACGGTGACGGACGAGTAGCGTCCTAAAGCGTCCGTCACCATCCGTCACCGGCCTACAGGAGGTGTTGTGAGGTGCTGGGCGTGTGAGCTGCACACACCGGATGCTGCTTAGTTGTCTGCATGCAATGCAGCTGCAGAACATTGCTTGGTGGAACCATGATGTGCACTCATCTGGGGCTTGGTCTGGCCTCGGGAGTGGTGTGCTCGTCAGGAGTTTTACAGAACTGGGGGGCCCCCTGTGCATTAGCAAGGTTTTCACATGTTGATACCTGAGGCGTGGCTGAGGATCATGTTTGTTGGCATGTAAAGCCAGCACATGCTGCTCACCGTGCATTAGCTAGTTCCTTCTTTGTTCCATGCCGCATCTCTTGCTGTCCATCACAGCACGCATATGCCAACGAAGCACGTGACTGACACCATCCCAATCAAGCTGGCACACTACCGCATCAGCTGGTGATAACAGGCTGATATACCCCTCCAGCACCAGTACTGGCACTCGGCAGCACACCAAACCACAGCACAACAGTCACGGAGAGGAGTTCATGGATGCATGGATGCAGAGCTCACAGCAGAGTGGCTGCCAGCATCACGGCCGCCCCCAAGGCCATGGCAAGGCTTGCAGGAGCAGCTGGCATGGTGGCAGCAGAGGTGGGGGCGGGTGTGGGAGCCACCACGGGAGCAGCCACAGGAGCTGCCACAGGGCCGGGCACGGGGTCAGCGGCAGGTGTGGTCACGGGGGCTGGGGCGGCAACAGGTTCGGTGACAGGGGCAGGGGCAGCCTCAGGGCTCTGCAGAGCACAGCACACGCGTCTATTTGTTAGCCGTGTACAAGAACTGGTGGCTCGCAGCTTGGGCACAAGCTGCTGCCCTGGTGTGCGTGGCGTCACAAACCTTCCAGGCACAGCACCAGCTACACCACCACGACAGAGCAGGGCGGGTAGCACCTGGATGGGTCATGTCCTCATGCCAGGCTGGCAGGCGCGCAGGTCATTGCTCTCTCACCTTGATGGGTGCAGCCGCGTCGATGGCGTCCTGGATGTCCTTGGCTTCATCAGCATCTGGTGTTGTGGTGATGTCATCAGAGCGACCATCAGCAGCGGTCACATTGGGGGCTGCAGGCGACGCGGCGGGGGCCGCAGCAGGTGTTGGGGTTGCCACGGGTGCGGCAGCGGGGGCAGCGGCCGGGGTGGTGGCGTTGGCTGCGGGGCTGATCAGAGCAGTAACACGCTCCACCAAGCAGCCAGGCACCTGGCCCTCTGCATTCAAATGAGAGGGAAGACCAGTGACTTCAGGCACTGCATTGATTCGAGTCTGGAGTGATGCCTGTAGGCATGTGGTCAGGAGGCTGCAGGCAGCATGCTGGCAACTTGATAATAATAATAATAACACGGCGTGTCACAGGTGTGTCTGCATGCTGGCAACTGGTCTGGCCGCAAAAGTTCAGGAGTAACCAACAGCTTCGACCGGGCCCCGTGTACACCCGTACAAACCAGTGCAGTGCACACCAAGCAGGACCATTGACGCCATGGCCTCTGCAGACTCTTGGGACCCCGCAGCTTGTATCAACCCCACCAGGGTATGCTCACCAGGGTATGTGCAGTCACCCAGTGCAGCCAGGCCAGACAAGTCCACCTGTGCAGCCACAAACTGGCCGAGGAAGGAAGTGATGCAGGATGTGATGACCGCGGTGCCGTCTGTCACGGCCGCCTCAGCAGCTTCTGGGGAGCTGCAGCGCAGCATGTGTGGTGCAGGGAGTGACACGGAGCACAGCAGGGCCTACAATTCAAGGTGTTGTGGGGGCCAGCACGGCAGCAACAATGGAGGTGTGGTGGCTGCAGGGCTGCTCGCATGAGCCCCACCCATGCGAGAAGCTGAGTCTGATGGCATGGCAGCATCTCGGCCGAAGGACAGGGCCCATGCCGCACATGTCACTATGCTCCGGCGCGTAGGCAATACGGGGTCAAGACTTGACGTCATCGAATATGCAAGCGGTCGTAATTGGCTAGATGCGGTGGGTGCATGCACGGCCGGACAAACCTGGCCAAGACGGTCGCGTTCAGCAGGCCGGCAGCTGACAGCGCTGGCTGGAATGCAGAGAAGAGCGCGCAGGAGCAGGCATCACAGAACTGAGGGGTACCGGCACCCACTGCAGCAGGAAATGGCGGCGGCGGCAGTTGCAAGGCAAGGACAGTCAGGGGGTGGGTAGTGATAGAGAGGGTGCACATTGCATGCATGAGAGGTGATAAGCCAACACGGCGCACAGAGCCATGTGCGTGTGTACTGGGACGATTCAGCTGAGGCAGCCCTGTGGTGGTGAGGATGCCCCTTAGATGCTCCCTGCTGGTCATTCCACAGTAGCCTGAACCAGTTGAAGCCACATGCGCCACACCCACCACACTTGGCCTTGATCTCTGTAAAGTCAAGAGCAGTGGCTGAGGGGGACAGGGGGCAGGCTGGGCCAGCTGCAGGCGTACTGGCCTGTGTCAGCCGGCGTCGCCCCCACAGGGGAGTGCCGCCAGCTGCAGTCACGGGCTCAGCAGCAGAGCTGGTGATGCAGGCGGCAGCACATGCCAAAACCAGGGCACATGCCATCCAGCTGCTACTGCGTTGATGCTTCATGAGTGCTGTGTATTGAGGTTGGCTGCTGCCGCTGTTGGCTTGTGTGGAGCTGGGAGGGGGTAGGGCGCAATCAAGCACTTGATGGCGTGTTGCTTGCCCAAAAGTAAATGGTCTGTGCTACACGGCTGCTGCTTAAGCAAGGTATTTGTGTGCCGCAGGGCTGGCAAGCCAGTCAGCCGTGCCAAGCGCTGGGCCACTGTCGCCCGGTCCAAGGGCGCTTGGAAGGCAGGCCAGCGGTTAATGCATGGGATGGCTGACACCCAGTGGGACTCATCCCATACAAGCCCATGCTAGCTGCCAAGATCCTCCCAGCTTGATCACACCTGGGCGCAGACTCCGCTTACACCAAATGCTTGGGCACAGACACGCTTGCTCGCATCGGAGTTGCCGCAACAGTTTGCAGGAGCCATGCGGGTGTCTTGCTGCATTCTCACATGAAATAGACCAGACATTGCTTTATGCACCCCCAGTGCCCTGCCCAGTGCCCAGAGTGCCCACCCCTTTCCCATACCCCCACTGCCATGCTCCAGCTGTTCAGCTCAGTGCTGCGTGTTGTGTGCCATCGTCTTTTGCTTCTTCTCCTTCTCCACCCATCTGCATGTGTATGCATAGATGCAGCCTCTGGGAGCGTGCCCTTGCGGGAGAGGCGTGGTGCACAGCAGCAAGAAGCGCAGTGCCAAGACGCCATGCCTGTAAAGGGCCATGCAGTGCCATGCATGCAAGCACACCCACTGTGCGATGTAGTCAAGCGCATTGTCGGGTCTTTCCGTGAAAAGATCGCTGCATAGCTTCTGCAATAGCTCCTGCACCTCGCCCCTGCGCAAGCAACACAGCTCCAAACTTAGATGGTACTGTGATGGCCCACGACGTTTCCACGCATCCACATAACACGGCTGAATGCTGTATGCACTCACTTGTTGGCATAGTCCTGCATATTCTTGAACAGGGGTGTTTGTGCCCCGTTGGCATTTAGAGGTCTCGTATCACTGTACACCTGTGCGGACTGCGACATCCTAGCAAGTTGCTGCTTTATGTGCCTGGGACCAGGGTTCACGAGGTTGGTGCTTGGTGTTAGTGTGCTATAAGTGTCCGTCTGATGCTTTCAACGGCATTGCAGGGCGCGGCTCACATCCAGCAGCACACTCTGGGGCCACACCTGTACTGCCGGACATGTTTGGGAAGTTCCACCTCAATTGCCTGGATCCGTGTTCAGATACGATCACGTTGATGCTACGAGCCATGATTCTGAACACCTCACAGACCCTTCGCGCAGCCCGCACATCGGGGCTAGCGCGCCCAGTGTGCAACCTGTACAAGCGCTCAGTTGCTGCCCGTGTTCAGGGATCCGCCGGGACAGATGCGAAACCTGACATCAAGGAGCTGGCGCGGATGGCGCAGATAGGCATCACGGAGCAGGAGGTGGGTGAGGTTAATTGTGACTATGGCTGCGTCGGCTGCGATGGCGTGCAAATTATGAACGGGGGTAAAAGATGAGGCTGTGGCCATGGGCATCAGCCGCATGGCGCTGGACACTTTGGGCATGGACCTCGTGCACACCATTACGTGCATGCAGGTTGCTGACTTTGCGCCCAAGATCAACAGCATTCTGGACTGGTGCGAGCCATGACACTGCGCCGAATTGCTCGCAGCACCTGTCCTGCACTGCCAACTGCAGCACACTGGGTGTTTCCTGTCGGCTTTGGACACGGTACATACATGTCACAACAGTCGCACGTGTACGAACCAATTTCAGCTCGCTTCTGCATGCTTGGAGCCCTGCAGGTTTGGCCAGCTGCAGGCAGTGGGCGTGAGCGGCGTGTCTCCAGCTATTCACATGTTGGACCGTGGCACCCCGCTGCGGCCAGACACGCCAGCACCTTATGAGGCCAGGTGTGATGCTGTATGCGCACATGACGCTGGGGGCTGCCGACGAACTCGTATCCACAGCTGGACGCTGCGTTGCTGTGCTGTGTGCGTTTGAGGCACACCTCTCTGGCGCTGCAATCCTGCCACAAATGCAACACAAAACCTACTGTGCCTCTGCATGCCTATGTTGCTGGCATCCTCCCTGCAGGGAGCAGCTGATGGCACTGGCGCCAAGCACTGAGAACTCCTATGTGCGCGTGCCCAAGATCGCCACTGGCGCGGATACAGCAGCAGGTGCGGGAATGCCACGATGGTCACGCATATCACCGCTGCACCTGCCTGGAACTGTGTAAGCACTGACTCGTGTCTTGTCGTGCCCAGCTGGCACACAATCCTTACTGAATTGTCTGAGGTACCTGCAACTGCCTTGCCTCCACAGCCTCCACCGTTGCGGCAACCAGCACTTCAACAGCTGCAGCGGCCCCAGCCGCAGCAGCAGCAGCAGCACCAGCAGGACCTGCGGCATCTGCTCCTGCTGCAAGCAAGCCAGCCAGCACAGGGGGGGCAGCAGGCGCTCCAGGTATGTGTGTGTGTGTTTGTTACATCGTACGCCCATCATGGCGCATAGATGCCTGCCGCGAGACAGGATTAGCAACATTCGTTATAGACTTGTAGCTTCAAAAACTGTTTGTTATTGGTTAATGGCCATTGCGGCCGTGCGGCTTGTGTCCATCTCGATCAGCATGTCAGCCAGCCTGTTCCAGGCTCTCCATGTGTACTGCTGAATGCATGCGGCACCCCCCTCGGGGTGCAGGCAGGATGCTCAAACAATTGCCACCTTGTCGCTTCTCGCTTGTGTATCGGTTTCTCGGGAGGGAGGGGGGTCTTGGGCTGGGACTATAACGCGATGGCATTGCGCACTTTGTGACCCTATGGGGGACCGCTGCATGCTCTCGTCAGTGGTCAATGGCTGCAGCCTGCCGTCACCGCTGCCCCGGCCTTGCATAGTGCACGTGGACGGCCTAACGCTGCCCTGCCCCTGCGCCCCTTGCCGTTGCGCCCCTTGGCCACGCCCCCTGCACAGCCGGCCCCTCGGACGCTGAGCGAGACGCGCTGCTGGCACTCGACTTCCGCGTCGGCCGGATTGTCAGCTGTGAGCGGCACCCGGATGCTGACGCGCTCTATATCGAGAAGATCGACGTGGGGGAGCCAGAGCCACGCACCATTGTGTCGGGGCTCGTGAAGTACGTGCCCATCGAGCAGATGCAGGGACGCATGGTCGTGGTTGCCGCGAACTTGAAGCCACGCAACATGCGCGGCATCAAGAGCCATGGCATGGTGCTGGCTGCCAGTGATGAACCCCATGTGGTGGTGGAGCCCATCAGCCCACCGGCGGGTGCACAGCCGGGGGAGCGCGTGTGGTTTGGGGACCTGAAGGACCAGGTGCGCCTGGCTGTGCGGGCTGTGCTGTGCAGGTTTTGTGTGCGCAGCAGCTGCCGAGTTAGTGCTTGGGCTGCCAACCTTGCCACCTGCATGGGCTTGCAGTGCTCTGCAAAGCCACCGAAACAGGCCACGTGGCCGCCATCTGTGTTTACAGGTCACCGTGTACTACCGTATGCTGTATGGGTTTGCTCAAATGCTCACGCTTGGTGCTTGCTGCCGTCCCCATGTGCGCTGCTGCTGCAGCCTGCGCCCGCTGTGCCCAACGCGGTTGAGAAGAAGAAGTTGTGGGACACCGCTGCACCTGGCCTGCGCACAACGGTTGACAAGCAGGCGGCTTGGAAGGGAATGGTCATGTACACAAGTGCGGGGGCGGTCACTGCTGCAACTCTGGCAGATGCACGGATTGCATAGAGCAGCCGGGCTGGGGGAGGAGTTCTGTTAGCAAGGCTGCGGCATCGATGGAAGCAACTGATGTGTTTGGATTGTGTAAAGCTGGGGCGCGGTGCGGGTGGTGTGTGCTACGCTGGGGTCCGTGCTGCCAGCAAAAGATGGAGTGCCGGCTTGCAGCAGCAGGGCGCATGTACCAAACCCCAGCACAGCCTGGTCCCTGCTCCCCAAGCGCGCAAACACGCGGTCACTCCCACTCTCACAGTGGGGAGACCAAATGGAGACACGCATACTCTATCCGTCAGGAGGGATGGTGGCTTAACGAGAATGGCAGCGAGTTTATATGACGCTGCCTTGCGCTGCATACCCCACGCGAGCACGAGCTCGCCAAGCCCCCAGCCATTACAGCTTTGGCACAGACAGCGGCGGAGATTGCAAGCATGTCAGCCCTCTCGGGCGCTGGTGCTGCGGATCAGAGGCGTGGGCGGGCTAGGGGGGCGAGAGCAGGAGGACGATGAAATTGAGGCACCAACAAAATTTGAGCTTCAGCAGCGCCCAGACAAGCAGAAGCCACTGGTTCGTGTGCGGCTAAGCGTGCACTACCGGGTCCACAGTAGGCAGATGCTGTGCATCGGGGGCTCGCAAATCCCTTTGGGCTGGTCCTTCCTGTCCATCGCTAAGGTGCCCATGACCTGGAACAACGGGGACATCTGGACAGCAGAGGTGAGGCCCATCGGACAATTGCCTGCGTGCGTATGTCTTGTAATGCTTCTAAACCCTGGCTTCGGCTTGCAGGTGGAGCTGCAAGCGGGGCAGCGGATAGAGTACAAGTATGTCATCCTGGAGGAGCAGGTGGGCTTGATCTCGCTGGATGGTTGCTCAGCCTGACCCATCTTGCATGGAACAATGTCACCATGCACCATGCATCCTGGTGTGGGTGCAGGACTGGACGAAGCTGGAGAACGAGGATGCGCAGGGCCTGGTGGAGATCACGTATCGCTCAGGCACTGACCCAGGGAGGCCCCCTGATGTGCAAGTGATCCAAAAGCAGATGGCAATCGTCGCATGGCAGCCAGGGCCCAACCGGGTGCTACAAGTGCCCAGCGAGGTGCGTCCTGAAGGATGAGAGGGGACGATGGGCATCGGCCATGTCGCATGCAGGGCTCGCAGCACTCATGTGCTCAAGTGCTCAAGCCATGCCTGAGTGCTTCCCGCAGTAGCAGCCCTGCCTCGATCCAGCGAACGCAATCGATGTCGATCGTGGTTAGGGGCGTGACGAGCGGGTTGCCATCGGCTGTTTTCATGCTTGCAGGCTGAGCTACAGGAGCTGCGGCTCGGGGAAGCCATAGAGCGTATCCCAGCACGGCCAAACCAGCGGATACCATATGAGAACACAACCAAGCGGCCGCCCCCGCTGAAGCCAGACCCTTTTGAGGGCACATGGGAGGTGTTGACCACAGATGAGGGGGGGAAACCTTTCCTGGACCGGCACGATTCGTGGGCGTGGACAGGGCCGAACCGCTCAGCGTCGAACAGCCTCCCCAAGGGCCTGTTTGGGCAGCAATAATTGCAGCTTGCACAGCGCCTTGCGCCGTTCAGTGCAGCGCATGTGCAGCTGTGTGGCGCGTGCCGTGCCGCTGAACGGCCTGCACAGTGCATGGCGCACGTGCGTTGGCGGCCGCGCCTCCCTGCACAGCGCAGCCTACCATGGCACGGCTTGCACGCTGTGCATTGGTGGCTAGTCTGCGCATGGCACGGCGCAGGGCGCTTGCACGCTGTGCGCTGGTGGCTAGCCCGCGCATGGCACGGCGCGGGTCCAGTTGTTATTCCCTGGGAACGCAGCGGGCGCGTGTGCCTGCGCCGCCTGGGTAATGTATCCATACCAACAGCATGCAGCGGCAGTTTTGGAACCCCCTCTTTCCAGCCGGACCGTGTTGGGGTGGTTGTGGGGGATACGGAGGTGGCTGGTGGGGCCAAGAAGTGGCGTCCCGGTAGGGGCTGCTGGGCGCTGCTGCCGCACGAACACACCGCATGTAGATCTCTGACTGGTGCCTGAGTGCTGGTGAGCCATACAATTTAGTTGCTATGCCATGCCGCATGGAGCGCCCCCTGCGGCCCGGGGCACGCGCACAGCACAATGGCGCCGCTGCTGCGCGTGTAGCCCGGGTTTTTCTGGGGGCGGCGTCCCGCCGGTGGCCTTGCACAATTTTGGAACAAACATGTGGGGCTTGGAGGGAGGCGGGGGAGGGTCGGCAGGGAGGTGGGGCAGGCTTGCTTGCCATTTCTGGCTGGCTGGTGGCTTTTCGAGCGTTTTTTGGTTCACGCACCGCCCCTTCCGCGTCGAGCAGGCCACATGCCCACATGCCCTGCTGTACAATGATCAAGGGGAAAAGGCTGTGACATGCCCCAGTACGCCACAGACAGCATGGCCCAAGGTGGACCATGAGTTGGTTGCATGCATGCGTGGCAGGTGTGCACAATGCGACATGTTGCTGCTGTGCATGAAGTGGTGCCCCCGGTGTGGTGTTGCACTCGGCCAGGGCAGCATGCGCTTGGTTTTTGCGTCCAGCCACGTGCGGCTTGGTCAACATGATGCAGGGAGGGGCAGGGGGTGGGGGAGGGCGCAGGGGGAATGCAGAGAACTGCACACAGGATATCTCAGTAGGGGTTCTGCATGAGGTTGGTACTCCTGCCTTGAGAAGATGACGCTCTGACGCTGGTGCCCAGTCTGGCTTGACTCATGGCTGCAGTGTCGTGGCATCGCAGTATATGCTGCAAGGCTGCCGGTTAGACAAGATCAGTGCTGTGCGCACATACACTGCGCACTAACTGTTATGCAGCTCTCGTCTCAACCCATACACTTGCCCCTGCTGACACAGCCCGTGCTGAAACAACCGCTGGCAATGCAGCTACAGGTTTGGGTGCATGATGCAGGAACGGTGCTGACAGCACAGCCATCAGGCCAGTTCATGGTGAAACATATGTCAGCAGTGATGGTACAACAGATGCATGCAATGGACAACTTGAGAGACCCACCCACTTGATCCTTCATCTCCCACTGCAGTGACTGCACCCTCCCACCATTGTTTCATACTAGGCCCAACTACCCCACTATATCAAATATCTCGTCTGGCAACCATGGCAACCAGCACAAGTGCTGCACTCTTGTTGAGTGGACTGACTGCCATCCCAGCTTGCCCTTGTAACATGCAAAAGGGGTGCGCACGGCCCGCCTTAAGCAAGCCCGCACACGCGCTGCCATTAGTTGGCTCCAAGCCCCAAACAGTCGGCCCTGCGCCGCAAGCCAGCTCCTCAGCCCGTGCGCAGCACCAGGTGCACACCAGAGTCTGTAAACACTGGGCCTGACAGCTCCCCAACCTTCAGGGACTGCACTGCATCCTCAAACGGCTTCTGCATCTGACCCGGTCCAAAGTCGCCCAGGTCGCCACCGCGCTGTGCGCTGCTGCAGTGCGACTCGCGGGAAGCAAGCGTCGCGAAGTCCACATCGCCCCGAACAAGCTGCTCACGGAAGACCTGTGTACACACCGCGCGTGCGCACGCGCGCATGTAACATGAGGCCGGGCATGGGAAGTGGGCAGTATCACAGTGGGGTTGGTGTGTCACACACAGGGCGCCAGGTACACATGAACCAGACATTGGCTGTGGGAGGCAGCGCCGACTGAGGCTGGGAATGGGACTGGGACCAGGACCGGGAAGGGATATGATTCCACAGAATGCACGGCCATAAACAGCAGTAACATAACTTAAACGCAACAGCACGTGCCACGCACCTGGATCATCGCCAGCGCCTCATCCTGTGACCGAGTGACCACCTTCTCCTGCGTGCATGCCCCATGCATTTGACTACGATGCGTCAGGGGTCCAGCTGCAGCACACACTGCTGTGGCACTGAGCTGGGCTGCTCTGATGCTTTCATGCTCTCGTGCTCCATGCGTGCATGTTCATTGGATGCTTGGGGAGCCAGGTCATGGTCCTGTCCAGCATGGCGGAAGATGTGCTTGACGGAATGTGTGGCTCACGACTAACCACCGCAGCAGTTTACTCATGCTGGTGTGGGCTGGTGTGCGTCCATATGGTTCACTCTGCGGCTGCGAATCAATCCTTGCACGGCATGTGGGGCTTAGCATGCCGCCGCTCGGCCTTCACCGCGTGTTGCTGTGCATATGCTGCCATGCCAATGATACACCGCACGCGATGCAAACGCATGCATGCATGCTTCTGTGCGTGATACAACGCCCATGCTGGCAGCAGCCCCGGGTACATAAGCAGTCGAGTGACGGCATGGAGGTGGCACGCATTGTGTGCTTGTCATCACCTTCCATGAGGATGGCCGCCGGGAGTCCTTGTGCTTGACCAGCAGGTGTGATGCGCGCATCATGGTGCCACTGCCTGCTCGCTTGGCTGCTGGCTGCTGTGAGTGCTCTTCACCGCGGCGCTTCTCAGCTGCAACGGGGCATGAGGCACATGGGTAGGAGGCACATGGCATATGAGGCTCACAGGCACACATGCCAGCGACCGGGTGCCATGCAGCAGTGTTAAAGGTCTTATGGATCAGAATTAATAAGCAGCCCGAGGGGGGGAAGCACATGACTGCATCCACGCACGCATTGTGGCAAACGCACACAGCATGCCTGTGCCCGACTGGCCCTGATGCCCACCTGACTGCTCGACGCGCACTACAAACTCCTTGTTGCAGTTGCCAAACTTGATCACAGCCCCGTCCTTAAGGTTGGTGGGCTTGTGGGGTGGCACAGGCTTGCGGTCAAGGGTGGTGCCGTGGGTCTGCAGCCAATCAGAGATCACGGGTTTGGGTGAGGGAAAGCAAACAGGACGCATGCAGGCTGCCGCATGCCAGCGGGATAGAGGCATAGAGCGCAGCGCCAGCGGCACAAGTGCATCATTGCTGATGGTATCATCATTGGTGATGGCCTGATAAGTAGTGGGCCTGCGAGTCAGTGGCAATGCTCCAGCCAAACTGTACTGGTCCCACCACCAGCAGCATGAAACTGGTGCGTCCATGCGTTCGCGCACGCATACATACGTGCACATGTGCTGCCGCACGCATGCCGCATGGCCACAGACATGTGCGCACCGAGTGCAGATCGATGAGGAACAGGCGGCCGTCTGTGTGGTGCACAAGGGCCGCGTGGAGGCGGCTGCAAGAAGAGTCGTCTAGGTGGAAGTCAACTGCGTCGCCTTGCCTGCGCACACATGACGCTCAGGGCAAGATGGTGATCATGCTGTGAGGATCGCGGACGGTTGCCAACATGATGCATCCTGTGCTCACATGTCATGCTGTGCACTAGCCTAGGCTCGATCTGCCGCCCGGGCTGTGTCCTGGCAGTGCATGCCATGCAGAGATCGTGCATCATGCAATCATGCATGCCAGCAAGGGCCTTCAGGAGCGATCGACACAGCCGAAAGCGAGTCAATGCGGCAGCACCACGCCCCTCGTAGTTGTGCCTTGCACACGTGGCATTTTTTGAAATTTCATCAGCGATCAAGCCTCCATACACGCGCCTGCCAAACGTGTAGTACTCCTTTGCGTCAATGGGAGTGCTGTCCACAGTGCCGTGTGCGCCAAGGATGTCGAGAGAGGAAATGCGGCACGGTTGGCTTGCCCAGTCGGGTGGATGAAACTTAGGTGGAGGCTGTTGGGCCATCCGCCTATAGCAATGCCCGCCAGCTACCGGTCTGCTCATGCTTTACATACATGTGACCGTGGTACCTTGGAATGAGGTGCCGGTGCTGCATAAGGCTTCACTATGCCCATTCTAGAAGAGCCCCACCAGCCCTGATGAATAGCAGTACATGAATCCTACAAGCGTCCATGATGCATGAATCGAAGGCACATGCTGCGTTAGGCGCAATGCCGCATTAGACTCCATTGCGTTGCTGGCGTGAGAACTGGGCAACTGCCCTCACCTCCGCGCAGTGGGCCGCAGCACAGCAGGTGCAGTGCACATGAGCACCGTCGCGACCCTAGGTGGATCCGGCTGTGCGGCTGCAGCTTGCAGCTGCGGCAGGCCACCCAGTCCTGGCACAATCGCAGAGTTGCCCACCACCGCCAGGTCCTGTTGGTACGACATAGTACCTGTGGCCCTGGGCACGGTGGCGAACACCATCCCGCCACTGGCCTGCTCTTGCGAGGATGGAAAGCTGAGATACTTTGCAGCAGCCGCTGCAGTGTCCCCTCTCACGATAGCTGCCAAGTCCTCCCCATTCAGCGACGCACGTGGGAGTGATGCGGAGCTGCCGAGCTGCCGTGTGAGTGACAGCTGCCGCTGGCCCGTGTAGCTGTCTCGCGTGTTTGGTGAGCGGCCGGGTACGTCTTCAAATGGCGTCCTGCGGCCGCTGCTGGCGCCAGACATTACCACCTGTGGCTGATCTGGCCCTGCCCCTGCTCCTGGCCCGGCTGCTGCGCCCGGCACAGCTGGCAGCAGGGTGGCGGACCCCACCTCCCCCGCCAACCATCGCCTCAGCGTGTCAGTGGATCGCCGCGCGTGTGAGGATGAGGCGCGCAAGAAGCCCCCGCTGGTAGGCACTGGGGCAGCAGGCAGGTGCATACTCTGGTCCCGGGCGGGTGCGAGCTGCTCATGCTCATCAGCTTCAGGGATGCTGCTGTATCCTCCTAGGGGAACCTGCGCCCCAAGTGTGGTGGTTGCGGCTTCTGCCACATGCCGTGCGCTCGACGGTAGTGCCGCCCGCCCACAGGAACCGCCCGCGTTGCTGACCCCGTTGCCGGACCCGCGCTGGCGCATGGGCGACGCCGCGGCTTTGACCTGTGGGAAGCCCTTGCCCAGGGACGACGAGGCGCCTGCTGCGCCGCTGGCGGCTGGTGGCTTGCGCGGACTGGTCGAGCGCTGGGCCGCCGACAGGCCGTTTGGGGCAGACGCCCGCATCTTGCGCGCCATGGCCGCGTGGTGCTGCTGCGCCAGGTATGATGCCTGTAGAGGGCTCATGCTTGCTGTGTGCGTCGCCTCGACTTGGCTGCGTGCCGCCGCGAGCTGCTGCGAAAAGGCCTGGTAGCAATTGGGCACCATGGGCAGGCCCCCGGACGCCAACCCGGCCGCACCGCCGCCTGCACCCACAGGCACGCGCTGTGCCCGCTGCTTGATCGCCGACCCCTTGAGCTCTAGGTTCAGCCCTGTATACGTCGGCTTACGCAGCTCATCGCCCGCGTCCACGATCTGCTCCCAGCGCCCAATGTCTGCTGGTCCATTCTGAGTCTTGCTGGCTGCTGGCTTATCAACCACAACCTTGAGGATGTCCTCCTGTACCTCAGCACACAGCGTGGTTGTGATGGGGGTGGAGGCTTCCATCGTGGGAGACGCGTTGATCTCCAGCAGCCATACGCGCAGCTGGTCATCGATGAGGAAGTCATAACTGCGGCCAGACGCCAGAGGGTGGGTCACACAACAGGTTTAGCGTCGTGTAGGTCTTAGTAACAGCATCGAGGTCAGGTTATGCTGCATGCCGTAGAGGGGAAAGTTGTAGCTGTGGTTGAGGGGGTGGAGGTTGAAATATAGGCCACTGTTGGACCATGCACAGGGAACCAAGGGAGTCCACCACAAGTTTACAACTGCAACAGGCTGCAAGACTACTTTAAAACACTGAAGGAGATCTCATGCCTCGCCAGAATTGCATGCAAGTCAGGGAAGTGGGCAGGGAGCGCTGCAGGGGGTGCATGGGCACGCACCCGTAGATCTCGCATGAGCTCTTACGCGCCTTGACCATGTCCTGCGCGCACTTGGTCGTGCACACCACGATGTGCTTCATCGCTGGCTGGATCACCGACTCCCACAGCCCCGGGTCTCCATATGTCTCCCCGAGCCAGCCTTTGAAAGCCTCCACGCTCCACATGTTGCCATTCGCGGTGATGTCATCTGCAGACGTGACAGCATGCACATGAAGGAGACGCAATGGGGATGGGTGCAGGCAAGGGAGCAGCACAGAGTCCGGCACACAAACGCTGGGCGAGGGCTGGTCACATTGGTTCACTGCCGCCCTGACACTCGAGCACCACCTGTCCTGAACTGCAGCACCCCTATCCGCACCACAGCCTGCCTTGGCCCTCTGGTCTCCCTGGTACCGCCCAGCCCACGTCCTCAATGGCTGAGCTACAACAGCCCCACCACGTCAAATTTCAAAGGAAAACAGCAATGCTCACCGTCCTTCTTGACTTCATAGTACTTGGCAATTGAGTTATTGGAGAGGTGGAGGTAGATGTCAAGGTTGGAGGGGTCATAGTCCTCGGCCGCAAACCGCAGATAGCATGTGTTCCAAAAGTACACCTGCGCAGCACACCAGTACCTCAAAGCAGCTCACAAACAATTACATGACTCAAACGTTTCTCCGAAGCAGTACACCGCAGCACGCCGGGGCGGTAGCAGCACAGAGCTGTGCTCAAACATCATGTTGTGGCTCCAGGCGCATGCTGTGCATGAGTGCGTGGTTGCAGCAGGCCAAGAGCTTGGGAGTTGGCCTAATATGACCTGATCTGACCTGTATTGCGCCGTGTTAGTATTATTATTATAGCGTTATTATAGTTATGACCTGAATTGCATTTGATGGCCACTCACTGTGAGCGGGTTCCAGTCGGTGACGAGCACCCACTGACGGATGTCAAACTTGCGCTGCCTGATGACAAGCGGGCGCTCGATGTACTTCTGCGCCACCCACCGCCACTCCAAAGACAGCGCGTCATCGCCTGTGGGCACCAGCAGTACATACAGTACAGTACAGTACAGTACAGTACAGTACAGTACAGTATAGCATGTGGGCACCACGGGACGCTCCTTTCAGTAGTAGCACACGGTCGCCGGCGCATGGCGGACACACATTGCACAAGGCTGCACCTGCGCCCATGCCCCTAGCCCAACCCAGCCCCTTTTCTGAGTTTTCAGAAAACAGTTGACTGAGCATGGTGCTGTTGGAGCAGGAGCCAGATTAGGTTGTGACAGTGGAAGGAAACAGGATGATCCTGCCTCCCGCGCGCCCTGCACACTGCGTGGGTGGCAACGCCGCATGGCGCACGCACCGCGCACGTATGAAAACAACTGGTCCAGGTTATTGAACAGCCGGATGCCGCGCCCACGCGACTTGCCCGCCGGCTTGACGATCCAGATGTTGTGCATGCCATTCATGTGGGTCTGGACATTCCACACCTCCAGCGCCTCCACCACCCGGCGTGCCAGCTCGATCGCCTCCTGGGGCCCCAGCCCCTGGATTTGTTCGTCCCGGATGCTGATAACCGGCCCCCCGGGTGTTGCAAATTCGTCTGGGTTGAAGGATGCGTCCGTGTCTGACGCGGTGCTCTCAGCCACCGCTTGCTCGTCAGCTACTCCGGAGCTGCCGTCTTTAGCGCTCGCACGTGGGCTGTCTGGATTTGAGGATGACGTCCCCGCATCTGCAACCGAGCCTGCGCCCGCACTTTGGTCGTCCCCGGTGCCTTGATCGCGCAGGCCGGCATCTCTTGAGGGCGCGCGCTGGGCTGAGGCAGCAGAGCCACCGCTCATCTCGACAGCTGCTGCCTCCAACTGCCCAGCAGGTACACAGCCTGCAGCGCCTGCCTCCTGTCTCTCCGACTCATCCTCCACATCCTCCTCCCCTCCTGACCCCAAGGCATCGGAGGCAGCCCCTGCCCCCTCCTCCCCGTCCTCACTCCCCTCCTCTGTGCCTGAGGCGCGCGCCTCTTGGCCGCCGCCGCCGCTCCCACCCTGCCCACGCCCTGGCGTGCGCTCCGTGTGCTGCTGGCTGCCGTCATCAGGTGCGGCCGCCTTTTTCGCCTTGTCTGCTTTGGGCACCGTGCAGCTGGTGATGAAGCGCCGGTTGAACCAGGCTGGATCCACTGCATGGGACGGGGAAGGGCCCATGTCCCCGGTGGTCAGGCACCTGTGCCCTGTCAGCTGAGCCCATTCTGCATTCGTCAGCTCCAAACTGCCTGCTGGCTCAGAGCTGCCGCCGCTGACCCCGCTGCTGCTGCCGCCGCTGCCGGCATCGCAGCGTAAGAAGCGCTCGTGAGCGAGCCGCGCGACGCACACGCGCAGAGCAAGCCGCAGGCTTGGCAGGTCTACTGCCGGTCCTGATTGCGGTGCCCCCATGCTCACACGGCCAGCAGGCGTGGGCCCCAGCCCACCCCCCGCGGACCCGCGCCCAGATGGCTCTGTGGCGCGGCGGTTGCCCCGCACGTCAGCAGGGCCCGTGCCGCCACCGGGTGCCGACAGCGCCACCTCCCCTTCAAGTGCTGCACGCTTGATGATGGCCTCAGCAGCTGTATGCCGGGTATCTGCCAGAAAGGCCGCCCTGTCGACCTCATCCCCCAGGTCATATGCGCGCGGGTAGAAGCTGCGCTGGTCAGCTGCCTCAAACCATGCCAGCTCCTTCAATGTCTGGCACAGGCCCACCTTTGTTGTGATGCACGTGGACTTGCCAAAATGGTTCACGACCTGGAAGGGCCATAGCACGTTAGGTGCCGCAGTTAGTTGATTAAAAGAGCCACAGCCAACATTCCACCCCAGTGCAGGAGTATGCAGTCTCCAGTGTGCAGTCTTGGACAGCACAGCGCCATGCGCTCATAAGTCCCTACCAAACAATGCGTAGGCCCGCTCCTACGCCCTCAAGCCCCCCCGCTTGCCAGCCCTGCACCCATGCCTGGTTCAAATGTGCCTAACATGGTGCCCAGCTGCAGGCCTCAGCCCACCTGGGACGGCCACAGCGCCTCGAAGTTGATGTCCTGGGTTGCAATGGCCCATTTGAGGTCGAAGTAGGTTGAGTTGTGGTCGGGGTTCTCCCACCAGCCGCGTGCAAGCAAGCCGGCACGGATGCCATTGCTGTGGTTGCCCCCGCCGCTGATGCAGAACACCCGCGTATCTGGCGGAAGCTTCTGTTGCTTCCTCCATGTCAGGTAGGCAGCGTAGGTATGGGACGCCCCTGCGTAAGCCCGCTGCAAGGCAGCGGCTGCCTCAGCCTGCGCTCGGGCAGTGTAGTAGAGGGATGCCCCAGGGGGGAACGTGCCCTTGTCCGGGGTGGAGCCTGCAGGCTTGGTAGCAGCTGTCGCCTTTGCTGGTGACTTGGAGCCAGGGGTGCCACCACTGCTTGACTTTCCATCTGAGCTCTGACACAGTAGTGCTGTGCGCCGCCGCACCGCTGGGCTGTCACTGTGCGACAAGTCCCTGTGCCGGCCTGCGCCACGACCCCCCTTCCCATTCCGGTGCCCCTTGCGCCCGCCTGTGGCAGCGCGTGGCGTTCCAGCGTCGCTGCTGCTCTCGCCCTCACGCTCACTCGCGCTGCAGGAACCGCTGCCATCGGCGCCGGTGCGTCCCCGCCAATCCTCACCGCTGTCACGCTGTTGGTCCTCTACCAGAGCTGGGAGCCGAGTGCTTCTGTCTGCAGCTACACGTGCGTCTTCTCCAATGGAGTGCTGCTCCCCAGGGGAGGAGGACACCCGTGGGAAGGACATAGACTTGGAGAGGATGCGGTCATAGGAGCCGCCCAGCACGCGGCGCGCCAGCTGCTGCTGCATGCGCTGCAAGCGCGCACGCATGCATGCGGTACGTGCAGAGCAGAGGTGAGCACGTTGGTTGCATGGTGAGCACGGGGAGACTAGCATGCACCACGCACCGCACCTGGCATGGCATGCACTGGATGTTATGCGACCTACCTGCTGCCCGACCACACACCACACCTGATATCGCTCACGCTCCTCCTGCTCCTCCAGCTTTGCAGCCTTCTTTTGTTGTGCCAGGCTCTGGATGTACTCCTGTAGTACCCAAAGCGCAGAGCACGCCCACGGGTGCTGTATATGAGCCATGTTGCATGCCACTTGCTGTACACTGGCACCATGCCAGGTATGTACATGAAATTAATACGCACCAAATTACGCTGAACAAAGCCTCTGGTGTCACTGCGCGATTTACGCAGCTCCCGGGCACCCTCTTCCAGCGGCCCTCCATCCACCACTGTGGGCTCTTCGGTTGAGCCTCCCATGGTCAGCGCACCATACCAGCTGTGAAAAACAGCTTTATAATGATCAATGCATGCTGGGCCCAATGTCTAAGTCGAGCTGCATCGCTAAAGCCAGTCGTCGCATGTAGGAACTGTCGCAGGACCGTGCTCCGCACATCTTGGCAGCCTGAAGCGCGGTCTAAGCCGACAACCTGACCAACTGCCATCACTCCTCACCCCTTGGGCGATTGGAAGTTCCCATTGACCGCTTGCCCCAAGCCAGAGTAAGTGCAGGGAAGATGCTTTACAGGTAGGTACCGCGCCTGTAAGGTGTACAGGCTAGCAATCGCTGTCTCGGGAGTCTGGGGTTGGGTCACAGGAGTCGTGGAGTCGCCATGAAACGCAACTACCAGCAGCACAAGCAGGAGGGTGGGGGTGCCACGCCCAGCGGGCGCTTCATCCAGCCAAAGCCAGCGGTCCAGAAGAGCCACGGAGCCAAGCGCTGCAGGCAGACATCCCTGCGTGCGTTTCTAGGCGTGGAGACGCCCCATGCGGCAGCGGTGGGTGCGATTGTCGCTGTGGTCAGCTCGTTCAAACTTCCACGTTCAACGCCATGCATGTGTTCTGCATGGGCCCTTTGCAGGATACCCCAGCACCTGGCGGGGCCGGGCCCAGCGTTCCGGCCGCATGGCCGTCAACTGCTCAGCGGGCTTTCGAAAACTTCAAGCTGGGCACTCCGCGTTTGCCGGGAGGCCAGGTGAGACCCTGGAACCCTTGGGCTCGTATTGCGGGCCATGCGGGGCTGCATGCGGGCTGGTGCTTGTGCATGCAGGTTTCGCAACTCCCTCAGTCGATGCCAAAGTTGGCCACGCCAAACGCAGCAGTCATTCCTGCTATCCTCCGCCGCAGGATGTGGCAAAGATGGCCAAGCAGCCCTCTGGCAAGCTGTTGGGGCAAGGTGCGTAGGGCGGGGGTTAATTCAAGAGCTGTACACACAATACGGTTGTCTTCTTTATGCCAGTAATGTGCTGGGCAGCAGCGTTCTCGTCCAGCTCAACCCACACTTGCCGGCAACTGTCCGCTGATGGTTGTGCTTACTCCTTGTATCCCTTGGCTGCCCGGCTGTAGGGAGCAAGGCTTCCGTGGATGGAGAGGAGGAGTTCAGAGTGTTCAGCAGCCAGACATACACCTACATCCGGCGGTCATCTCAGGATGATGAGGAGCAGCGGTCACAGGAAGAGGAGGAGGAGGAGGCGGCCACAACCCACTGGGATGCGGCATGGGGGATAGAAACACAGCAGGCAGGCAGCACGCAGTTGCAGGAGCCAGCCACGCAAGCTCACTCAGAGCTGGTCACGCAGGATAACCGTGCACCACTCCTGGTAAGCGACGCACATGGGTTGGGCTGTTGGGTGCAGCCTGCTGATGTCTGAAGTCTTTGCTGTGAAGCCAGCGTGGGGGGCTGGACTATTGCCTGCAAACTACCACACACGGCAATCCTGTGACCTGCCCTGCCACCCAACACTTGCACTGCTGAATCATTACTGGCACTGCTGAATCATTACTGGCTCTGCTGATTCATTAGTGGCACTGCTGGATTGCTGGCACTGCTGCAGGGGCTGGAGCATGTGGACAGCTTTGAGGCCAGCAGCAACCCGCCTGGGACCACGCCCCTGGCAGTACAGCAGTCAATATCCACAGATACCCACCAGGTGGATCTGGCAGCTGGCCTGTGCTTGGCGCATCACGCAGGGGCAGTCACGCCGGAGCTGGCGCCAGTGCACCAGACAGGTGTTGTAGACAAGCCGGGGTCTGTTGGGGAGAAGCCAGCAAAGCTCTTTGACATCTTCCGCCCCAAGACGCAGCGGAAGGTGTGTGCGCAATCTGTGCATGTGCGGGGGGTGGGGAAGAGCGTGGGCAAGGGGCCAAGGGCTGCTGGCTGTGTGCGCCGCGACGGGCCGTGGGCACCTGCCGGCGCTTCTGGTCGGGTTTGGCTTGCAAGAGGGAAGCAGTGATGGGTGTGATGCGCAGAGTACCCTGTGCACACCTGCCCATTGCACTTCCCTCTGCTGCCGGCTGCCAGGGCCCCCACCCCCATGCTTCTGCACTGATATCTGTGCCCCTGCAGTTCCTGGTTGTTGTGCGCCATGGTGAGAGCGAGTACAACCGAGCTGTCGCAGAGAGCAAGTCGTACGCAGACCCCATGATCTTTGACCCAAAGCTTACTGCCAAGGGCATGCAGCAGGTGGGCATTTCACTGCTTGATAATGGCGCCTGCACCAGCCACGATTGTGGTATCGGACCAAGCTGGGTGCTGCCACGCACACAGCAGCCTGGGTTGCTCATGAGGGACGATGGCAGTGGCCGTGAAGTGTGCACGGGGTTCAAAATGCCAGTACCCTCTGTGCACTGGCCGACTGTGGTGCCGTGCATGTCCTGCCATGGCCCCGCGCAGTGCAAGGAGCTGCGCAAGCAGCTGAGCCCACTGCTACGTGAGAAGATGCGGGAGTTCGGGGAGCCGCTGTTTGTCGTGTCGCCGCTTACGCGCGCGATCCAGACGTTTGTGGAGTCATGCCCGTGGCCCGAGCGGCTGCCTGCTGCAGCCAATGAGGCGGGTGGCAGTGGCTCGTCTGCGGCCAGCAGCGTGCAGGCGCCGCTGCACATTGAGATGCTCCCGACGATCTCGGAGTTCATGGTCACGGCGGGAGATGTGGGGCGGCCGCCAGCCGTGCTGGCCTCTGACTTCCCACAGCTCACTGAGCACCTGTCTAAGCTGCCGGAGCACTGGTGGTACCTGGGGGAGGGGAAGCCCAGCTGTGCACTCAGCCGCACGTGGGGTGGTGCTGAACCACAGGACCATAAGACCCGGCGGGTCGCGGAGTTTTCGCGCTGGCTGCGTGGCCGCACCGAGCGGCTCATCGTGCTAGTGGGCCACTCGTCATTTTGGTATTCTTTCACCGGCAAGCAGAAGCGCATGGCAAACTGCGAAGTGATGCAGATGCTGTGGTGAGCGGCTGTTGTGGCTACGCTGTCACATCTGCTGCAGTGCTTTAGCGCCTGGCATCTGAAGGCGCATTGTGCGGCGCGGCATGCAAGCAGGGCGTCCCTGTCGCTGCTCTGAGGACTAGCTTAGCTATAGTGCCAGAACAGGCCGGCCTGCTGCAGCAGCAGCTCCTTGCTGCCCGGCAACATGTACCATGCACGATAGTTTATCTAATGTGGCTGGATAATGGGCATGGTGGTGCACGCATGCTGCACGCCATGCATCCAGTGTTCAATTTTGAGTGTGTGAGGGACAAGGGTGTGGGGTGGCGACCTGGCATTGTGTTACCAGGTGTGTGGGCAAGTATGACCTGCCCACACCTTAACCCTTGGTCGCTGAGTGTGCAGTGTGTGTGCTTGTCTGGACCACCATCCTTGGACCTATTCGATCGCCCATCTGACCATCAACCACAATTCTTCCGCGGGGATTCATCCTGACCTCTCATTCTTTATTTGTCTCTTCCAGCGGCCCATTGGCGCTCTAATGCCTTGCTGCTGGTCTGCGTGCGTCGCACGCTGCCGCATTTGACGCAAAACACTTACTGAACAAGACTGCAGCCTCGAGAGCCTTCTTTGTATCAAGGACATTGGTGGGACAATTGATCAGTCTTGTTACCGTGTAAATTTGGTTTCCAAGCTAATACACTTGCGTACTGGTGGTTTCTGGCAGTACAGACTTATCAGCTGGAAGATATTCAGCAGGCCCACAAGTCGAGATAAATATGGAAATATGCATCAAAGCGTGAAGCTGCTTATTTGTGCTGCCTGTCTGCGGGTAGCACTGGTACTGCTGGGGTTGGGCGAGTATCTGGCCTGGCGGATCGAGGTGTCTACACCTTTGAACAGCTTGCTAAGTATACGGGAGTGCGCAATGCTGCATCGCCTTCAGATCTCGCCATATTCCAGTTCGTCATGCCGCATTCCTCCGCTGCTTGTGCGCATCTTGAGCTTGACATGCTTCCATGAGCACGCCTTCGTCCTTCCCAACCTCTTGTTCGATTTGATTGGAGGTTGGATGCTCAGAGGCATCACCACGAAGCTTGCTACAAGAGCAGGTGAACCGGCAAGCACATGGTTGTGTGTCTGCCAGCCTGTTCTGCATGGGCATGCTGATGAACAGTTGCATGATGCAATGCACAACGTGCACCATGTCAACGTGGCACATGCAGGCACCCAGGACGGCCAGCCGCAGCTGCTCAGCCCCGACACTGTCATGGGTTTGTTCCTCTTCAACCCCTTCACTGTTGCCAGCTGCATCAGTGGCAGCCTCTCTTCCCTTGAGAATGTGTTCATCTTGGCAGCAGTGCACCAAGGGGTCACCAGGGACGTACCAGGCGCTGCATTTGCAGTGGCTGCTGCAGCGTATACCGGACTACACCCACTCTTGCTGCTGGTGCGCCGTATCTTGTAGTCATCACGACATTGTTGTGGAATACAAGTGTGTTGGTGCATGTGCGGGGGGCCTGAGGTAATGTCTAGGCTGTGCATAGGAAGCCTGGGACTGATGAATGGGCCTTGTGTTGACCTATGCTTGCGTCATGCGGCTGTGGCGCAGCTGCCAGTTGGGCTTCTGGCAGCAGTTGGTCCTGAGGACGCTCTCGGGTGTGAGAAGAGCCCAAGCCACAATGCCAGCCACAACGGCAACAGCAAGCTGGACGCCCATGGCAGCGGCTTGCATGAGCCGGAGAGCAAGGCACATGAGGCGCTGCCTGTGGGCCGCCTCATGCTGTTCCTTGCATGGTGTAGCATCTGGCTAGCAGCACTGGTGGCAGTCTCAGATGTTGCTGTGCAGCGCTACCCGGGCTCAGGCTGCCTGGCTGCGGTGGGTCAGTGGCTCGGATGGGCTCTGGGTGTCAACCTTCCTTCAGAGCCAAGGGCCCAGCTACAAGGCGGTGCAGCCTCCCACGTGACATGCTGGGCGCAGCACGTGTATCGCCTGCACATAACTGTGGAGGATCAGACGCCGAACATCGGGCAGGTAAGCCCTATCAACATGCCTGCACTTGATAGCCACCAGATCATGTGCACGGTCAGGTTCACTCACGCAACAGGCCATGGGGCCTCGGCCTCAGGCCGTTGTTATGAATTTACAGGAATTGCTGCTGGCTTCGTTCTCAGTACTGTGTTACTATTCATTATTCGTTCTCAGTACTGTACCCATTTTCCATTGCTTGGTTTTCGTTCTGGCCGTGCAGATGTGGTACTTCTTCACAGAGCTCTTCCCCAGCTACCGACCATTCTTCAGGTGCACTTGATGGCTGCCGTGGCAGTCACATTTCACGTACTATGTTGAGCATGGCGTGCTGTGTGACTGTGTGCGTGCATGCACCCGCATGACCCACACATATGGCTGCTGCGTTAGCCACGGTGAGCAGTATGTTGTGTATGCTACAATACTTGTACCGCTGTCTTACCCGACCTGTGTCCAAACGTACGCAGGTTTGTGGTCTTGTCCCTGGCTGCCATGTTTGTGGTGCCCCTGTGCCTTCGCTTCCCGAGGCGGCCCCTGGCTGTTATCGCAGCCCAAGTGCTGCTGATTTGCATGTTCAAGCCATATCCTTCAGTCGCGGATCACGCAGCCTACCTTGCACTGCTCAGCCTGCTGCAGAAGCAGCTGAGCCAGTTGAAAATAGGACTACTGCTGGCCAACACGTTTCTGTTATTGGCTGTGCTGGGTCCTGCGATGTGGCACCAGTGGGTTGCGATTGAAAGTGCAAACAGCAACTTTCTGTACTCAATCACACTGCTGTTAGGCGCATGGCAGACACTGCTGCTGGTACAGACGCTGCTGCTGACCGTCAGCATAGACAGGCAGGAAAAGGGCAAGGCCGGCAAGGCTGCCTGATGGCACAACCTGCTTGTATGCAGATGCTGTCAGGGGGAGGTGGACTGCCTGTAGTGTGTAAGCGGTACTTGCTTTTTATGGTGACACTCCCATAAAGCCACGCAACACGCAGCCCTGACACGTCGTCCATGTGTCGTCCATGGTGATGTGATCAGTGATGGACTCATGGTATGCAACACAACCCTCGGTCTGGCTGCTTCTCAAAGAGGCATGTCAGCCTGGCAGACATCATTCAGATAGAGCCGCTAGGACAGCACGGAGTGCCACAGGATATCATGCCACAGAGCATCATGCCACAGCCGTCTTTCACAGTGCAAACTGCATCCCTCAATCCCTGACACATGGGGCACATAGGGCACACAGGGCAGGAGGGGCAATAGCGCCGGTGGCCCTGAGCACATGTGAACTTGTATGTTACAATGGTCTGGACCTGACCTTTTATAGGGTCGAGGTCACACCTCACACGCCTTACACGTGTAAGACGTAATTCCCTGCTGTAATTCCCTGCTGTAAGACGTATTTCCTTCTGTAAACCCTCTTACAACTCAAGCGGCCCCGTCATGCCATGGTTTGTACCACTGCTCCTGCTCACGGGGCGCTGTTGAGCTGGTTGTAGCTGCGTGTGGCAAAAACAGCAGGGTTAAAGGCCCCCAGGAACTGCTGCTCCATTTCGCGCAGCCCGGCCCATTTGCCCTTGGATGCCAGGGTGACATGCTGGCGGGCCAGGTGCATGAGGTCTGCAGCCACAATGTGGCAGCGCCTTGCATCAATGGCGAATCAGTGATCTTAACAAAAACATACAGTGGCGGCGTTGCAGCAGTCAAGCAGCAGCGCAAACCACAGCCGCAAACCATGTATGCAGGCTGTGTGCGGTTCCATCGCACCTGCCACGAAGGCCTTGGTCCATGCAGGCGGCTCCCTGCCCTGCTTCCACTGCGTGCTGTCAGCCGCGGCCACCACAGCCTGCTCGTCACCAGCTGGAGCAGTGATGACTATACCCGGCGGTGTTGTCACGCTGCTGACCCACGTACTGATGCCGCTTGCAGCGAGCAGGCTGGCGGTGGCGGCAGGATCAAACTTGAGCAAAAGGAAGGGCTGCCCTTCGTCCACACCCTTGGACCAGCTGGCGATGACCTGCCCCTGCCCACCCCCAGCATACCCAGCACCCCCAGCAGTGGTTGAGCCGCTGCCGGGGGCTCTGGTCTCGGGGCCAGGTCCAGGGATGAATGTGAGGCTGAGCTTGGCGTTCAGGGTGTCCATGTCATGTGCCATCAGGCTGGACAGATCACAGTGGGCGTCGTACTTGGCCCGCACCTGCCATAGTCATTTGTTGTAGCACACCGCAGGCCGACAGCTGCTGTGTAAGTTTTGCCCCATTTAAACAACACACTCTCGACCCGTGCCAAGCAAGCAGCCAAAGTCAGTGGCAGGGTTGCATACTGTATCGTCTACATATGATTGTGTAACGACTGTAACCCTTTACTTCTGATTCAATGCATCATGCTGGTATGTAGACCACCACCTCACCAGCGCTTGGCCAGGACCCACGCGCAGATCCAGCACCACATCACACGCAGCTGCGCCCATGTCATCTGCTGGCTCGCTGGTAGTCATCTTAGACACATGGACCATCACCAAGTCCTTGAGGTCCGTGCTGAAGGCCGCCTGCGATGTGCCACATCAATGCAAGCACATGGGTGCCTGATCCGCGGGCTCATTGTCCTGGAGCCTTCAGAAATCAGCTCATGCTGTGTGGATGGGGCCTGATTTGTGTCTGGATTGTGTGCAATGTTACGGTTGGCGCCGAGTGCGTGCTTGCAGAACGTTGTGCAGTGCAGTACCCAGGGCCAGTTTGGGTCTCAGGGACTAAAATAGGCAGCAGCAAACCCAGCAGCGAGTCAAGATGTGCACTCATGCATCAGCACGGAAGGAAGCCCTTCTGCATCCTGCTTCTTGCGCAGCAGCTGGCTCATAGCCGAGCATGGTGCCCCCAGCCTTTGGGTCCCACCCCCACCTTGTGCACGCGCACGGCCTCCACCAGCGCTGTCAGGTGGTCAGAGGCCTTGATTGCAGCATCCAGTGTGCGCTGGCACGCGTTGTAGCTGGCCAGCTTGTCACAAATGGCTTGTGGCTCGACCCCTAGCAGCCCCTCCAGGTGGCCATGAAGCTGCACCAGGTCAGTGGGCATGTTCAGTGTGAACGGATCCATTGGTCTGTATGTTTGGCACAGCTAGCTCCTGCACCGTAGACCCAGAAATGCAGCCTTGTCGGCAACCTTTTGCATGTCAGTTGGCCTTATCATAAATGCCCATCACTGGGCTGGCCATCCTTCCCACACGACCCAAACCCTGCTGCCAAGTGCTCCATCCTGCTGTATCGGCATCATATTGCTATAGTTAAACCTATCGATACAGGTGGGCTTATTGGCCCAGCCATTCGGCAGTCCAACGGACCAGCTTTTCTATCAGTATACAGCACCTGCTCAGAGTCACAAAGACAGTTTGGCCGGGCTGGGGTGGCGCTACAGTCGGTTGGTCATCGGTTGAGTGCAGCTCAGCCTGACAGTAAGCAGTACCAGCGCACCAAAGATCTGATGAGCCTTGCAGCCTTCACATGCATGATATGAGACGCACTGTGTTTTTACCACACACGCCGTCACACGTGTCCGGATTTGTTCTCAATGAGGCACAATCCCTGGCTGTGTTGAATCCCATCTCAGCGCCAAGATGATGCTCAAGGTACAGAGTTGATTGCAAGGCCTCATTTGTGAAAACACCAGGCGTTCGCGTGGCACAGAATGCTGGGATCACATCCTCATCTTGCTCTGCCCGCGTCTACGCTGATCAGCATGGATCTTTCTTCTTCTCTCAACGGGGGTAGAATCTCACCTACTGGGACCCCGTCCTGCCAATTCGACTGCAGGCTGCTCCGTCTCTGCGTGCTGTGCGCGGCAAGGCATCGGGCAAGGCGTTCTCTGCCCCTCGCCCCACCCGCTCTGTGGTGGTGCGTGCCGATGCCAACAATGGCGCAGTGCCCGCTGCTTCCAGCAGCGCCGCTGAGGTCGTGACCTACGCCAACATCCCCCCTCTGGTCTGGAGCAGTGAGTGGCCCATGCAGTCTCAGCCACTGGTCAGCATGCGTACATGGACTTAGGTAGCCTGATGCACGTTCTATGCTATGGCAGCACTGCTTCACCAACACACCCCTCACATTGGAAACATTGCAGAGGACCCTGAGACCATCCGCGACGTGTTTGCGTTCGCTGGCTCTGCCCCCGAGGTGCGTGCGCATGTCTACTGTGCATGTATGGGAAGTGCTTGTGTTCAAGGGACAGTCCAACCTCACCTTCAACTTCTTGCACAGTATCAGCGACTGCACATGCACAGCAGGGCTTGTAGCGGGTGACTAGATGCACTTGGTAACTACATGTCCGCACTGACGTGCTCATCTCTCCTCCTTGCTCTTTGGCCTGCAGCGCGTGAATGGCCGCGTGGCCATGTGGGCCTTTGCATCTTTCGCACTGACGGAGCTGCAGGCGCAGACCCCCGTGCTGGAGCAGATCAGCTCTGGGTGCGTGGATACAGCCTGCCGTGTGGCACGCACACTGCTTTAGAATCACCATGCACAGCTGGAGCTTTCCAGAGTGGCCAGGCCTGTGCAGCACAGCCTGGACAGGACACAGCTACACGGGCATTCACATGGACAGCAGGCAGTCGAGTGGGTAGCGGCACACCCGGCATGCACCTGCCCCCTCCAGCAGTAACAACACCTGAGGCCCCTCCCTGCCATGCGGCTCTTACCCTAGTCGCACAGCACCGTTAGCACATGACATCCAGCTCCCACCCATCCTGCCCTCCTCCATCCGAGCATCAACAGCTGGAGCGCCCCAGCAGCACGCACACTGCACAGCCTGCAGCTGAGCGCAGTACGCATAGCACCTGGCGCAGTTCCAGAGCTGTAGCCCACCTGCGATCCCCCTGTTTATTTAGTCCGCATCACGCGCACTGCTCACACGTGCTGCCACACACCGCACGCCCGACGGCATGGGCGCCCTCGTTTTTGCCTACTGAAGTAACACACCTTGCTGTGGCTTGACGTTAGAGTCCTGCACCATGTGTTCTGAACGTGAACAACAGGTGGGCCGCTGCCGTGCTCTTCTCCATGACTATCACCTTTGCCTCCATCACCCCCAAGCTGCTGTCGGGCACCTCCCTCAAGGACCTGCACGCGGCGGCGACGTCAGACAACATGAAGGGCGACGGCATCCAGCAGGTGGGGCCTAGGATCTTCCAGGATTTTCTCTGGTTTCATGTGTGCCTGCTTGCCAATCGAATGCTGTTGCGGGTAGCGACCGTGCGAGGCAGGCCGCGTGCTTCGGGTGCTCTTGGGGCTTAGTCAGCAGCGACAGCAGGGCATCATGTGATGGCGTGCGCTGATCCGTGTCTGCAGCAGATGTGGCTACCTGGATGTGTGAGAATGGGCACTTACCCTGCATGTATGGCCATCCTGAGGAGAGCGTAATGCCCACAACATAATCGCACTCACACATGTGTGTCGTGTCCCTGTGTTGTCTTGCTCGCAGCTGCTGGCCCTGTTTGACACCAACACTGAGCTGTGGGTTGGCCGCGTTGCCATGATTGGCGTGGCAGGCCTCATTGCTGTTGAGCAGCTGCAGGGCGATGCCTTCTTCTAAGGCAGCAGGCCAGAACAACTGGGGCTAATTGTGGGGGGGGATTCAAATCTGGGTGGGGGGCATTGTAGGGTGAGCATACACAAGGCAGCACGCGGTTTTGCTGGGGCGGGATTCGCTTGCGCGTGCTGCGATGGGTGTTGCTTGTTGTTCCGTCCAAGGTCAAGAAAGGGTACTGGCGGGATGGCTGGCATAGAGTAATACAAGGAGCGAGGAGTGATGCGCAGTATTCAGCAGCACCTGTAACGCACCTCAAAAGCATGGACACCCTTTCCTTCGTCCCTTGCAGTCCCAGTGTTTTCCTTCTCCCGCTGCAATGGAGCCCTTCAACCCTTCTACAGTAACAGCATCTCTTCAACTGCACAACATCACGCCTCCGTCCTCAATGGCTTGATCCGCATCAACTGATCTCACAGTGCTTACGTTCTAGCCAAGCCTCGAACTCACTATCCATAGCACACTGCCCATAGCAGTGCACACGTAATTCCTGTCAGCAATGCACTCAAGCCCGTGTCCTCATGCACGCCACCTGCATCAGGTGGCACTGAGAGCCGCTGGTTTGGGTGCTGCACTGCACCGCTGCTGCCCCGTAAGTTTCGTGCTGGTTCGTGCCACATTCTCAAAGGTGGCGCTTGAGGTAGGAGCACATCTTGTTAAAGGTTGCTTTGAAGGGCTTCTTGGGAGAGCTGGGTACCTGACCTCCAGCACCGCCGCCAGCTCCAAAGCCCAGAGCAGCGGAGGCACTCCCACTGTTGCTGGGCGGACCACTGCCAACACTGTAAGCCCCCATGCTGCCTGCTGGGTACAGGCTGGCAATGCCCAGGCTGCCAGAGCGCTCATCCTCAACGCCCAGAGGGGCCCTGGCGTGGTGGCTGCCTGCACCATTCATGCCACCCCCAGCACCTGACCCCAAGCTGCGCTGGGAGGCGAACGGACCACCACCGTACCCGCTACTGCCATACCCTGGTGCAGCAGGGGCCACCTGGCCCTGTGGCTGGGCCACCCCTCCTGGCAGCGGCTGGCCCCCAGGCCCCACCAGCCCCATGTGCGCGCTGGCAGTGTTTGAGCCAGCTGGCAGCAGGGCATGTGGCAGCTCGAATGCATGCACAAGGTCTGTACGGCCCACTGCAGCCGCGTGTGCACGTGCCTGGGACAACAGCCAGTCATTGGAGAGAAGGTCCTGCGATGGCGTGGCGTGAGGTGAAGGGTGGGTGATAAAGGGCAGGGAGGGCAGTGGGGGGCTGCTTTGAACTCACGATTCAGCTCATGGGGTTGGGGGTGAGGTCAAGGTTTCAAGGGGGGTGGGATCAAGGTTTCAAGGCGAGTGGAATCAAGTTTAAAAAGAAGTGGGATCACGGTTTTGAGGGGCGTGCTGTGAAATCGCAGGGCTGGGTGCGGCTGGCCGTACCTGTAGCTTGGTGCGTGATGGCGGGTCCACACGCAGGAGGCCTGAGATGAGCGCCTGTGCCATCACAACAACGGGTGCACGCGAGTAAAGGACATGCGCTGCGAATTTGCAAAAGCAAAGCAGTCACCGGGCTGTTCAGCAGGTGCAAGGCACAGGAGCCTGCCTGCCTGCTGTACTAATGTGCAAGAATACGGCATGCCTGCATGCTTGCATGCCAGCAAGCCTTCAGACAGGCAGGCTGGCCGCAGCTGATAGCTGCCTGTGCAGCACACGCTGCAAGACACACGCGCTGAAGACGCACGCGCTGCACCAGCTAGCAACTCGTGCTGCACCAGCTAGCAACTGAAGACTGCTGCATGATAGCCACCTGGCAGCCGGGGGACATATGGTCTGGGAAGGGACGCATGCGAGCAGCCAGCACGTTGTGAATCGTGGCCGCCAGGTTGTTAGGTGCACGTGGATCCTCAAAAGGGTACTTCCCCGTGACCAGCAGGTACATCATCACGCCCTGCGCAGGCAGTACAAGGCAGTACAGGACATGTGTGCAGTACAGAAACAGGGGAGTAAGGCACGGGGGATTCTATGAGCTTCCCGCACAGCTACTGTGCTCTCGCATGCTACTGCTACAACCAACAATAACATGGCGTTTCCTCCTCTCCCTTGCCTTACCATGGCCCATGCGTCCACGGCGCGCGCATCATACGGGTGTGCCGCCCCACCGCCATGGCCGCCCGTCCACACCTGTCAGTGTGGCCAGCAGTGTGATCGGCAGTCTGACCAGCAACAGGGTATGACATCATCGTCACACCAAGGCTGCCTAACGGCCAAGGTCCAGCGCATGGCACATCAAACAAGCAACAACCATACCATACCCAGCACCAAGTCCAATCCAGCCACACTCGAGCACGACATTTGCATTTGCATTTGCTGTGGGATTCAACCGCACGCTGGTGCTGTGCACTCGTTCCAGCCGGTGCCTTCCGTGCAGCTTCCAACAGCACACACAGACATACCTGTAGCATCTCCGGGCTGAGGTAGTCAGGCGTGCCCACTCCTAGTGTTCGTGCACTCTCCAGGTGCTTGGAGAGCCCAAAATCAATGAGCTTGAGCTGGTGGCGGCTGCGCTGCACCATGCAGTTCTCTGCAGCAGTTTCCCAATGGTGCCAAATCAGGAGCAGGTCAGCAAAGCCCAAGCTCCAGCAGCAGGACATGATTGTGAGCCCATGTCTTGATTAAGAATGTGGTATGGCTCAGGCTGCAGTCACCCTGACAAAGTAGGTTCCTGGCCTCTTAGTTGATGCGCAAGTAGATGTGCCAGTCCCAGCCAGTCCACAATGCACCAGAACAGACCCAGAGCATGACAGAACAACACTGTTCTTTCTGTGCTTCTGGCTGTGCTTAATGCCTCACCTGGCTTGATGTCTCGGTGGCAGAAGCCGTTCGCGTGCATGAACAGCACCGCCTGCACCGTGTGTGTACACGTGGGCACACATGCAGTCATGCACAGCACCTGCCAGCTGTTCCGTGCTGGTGCGCACGTATGCCGTTCACGCATGTCCGATTTGCACCGCGCAGTGCACAGTACCGCACAGTCAACAGTACCGCACAGTACACAGTACCGCACAGTACACAGTACCGCACAGTACACAGTACAACGCAGTACATGCTACTGGATCAGGGCAGGCTGGAGCACGCAAGGCAGCGCACAAACCGGCTGGGCAGCGTATGGCAAACGGAAGGTCATGGCATGCACAAAACACCGGGCAACCGCGAGCAACCAAGCATCTGCAATCAAGCACCTGTCTTTACTATCAATCATGTTACGCACCTGCAGCAGCTGCACAAAGAAGAAAGCGGCCATGGGCTCTGGCAGCCTTCCACCATGCTCATTCAGCAGGTCCAGCAGGTCTGGGCCGCTGATCAGCTCCCACACTGCGGTGCACGGTCAAGGCAGCGTGTTGGAACCCTATACGGTATAGAACCCAACATAGAGCCCTACCTGAGCCCTACACATCTGTGACACGCCGTGTTATTATTATTATTAGAGCCCTACTTGGAACCCTGTATGTTTGCAACTGCACGCTGCTCAGTGCTCAGTAAAGGCACAGTTAGGCACGGCCCAGCAGCGGCCTCGGCCTGCATGCGCTGACAGGCAACACACTGCAAGCTTCGGGAGACAGACAACCAACTGACTGATGCCATCTTAGAGCACATGATGAACCAGCAGCTAGGGCTCACCAATGACTAGCTGTGCCTTCTCTGCAAACACGTCCAGCAGGCGTACAATGTTGTCATGGCGCGCGCTTGCAGAGAATGCGACCTCCCGCTTCACAACCTGTGGGCCACCACATGAGCAGCATGGCCCGGCTGCGCTTTGTAGCACAGCTGCATGGCAGCATTCTTTCCAAGACCAGCATGGCTGCATGGCTGCATGCACGGCGCCCACGCTGAAGCGGCATCAGGCATGCTGTCATTACGCATGCTGTCAAGTAGCATCAATGAAGCGGTATGGCGTGGCTCTGACTTTTGCTGGGGCCCTTGGGCAGGGCCCATGGTTCTCGGTGTAGTCCAGCCATGCACACATGCCAAGGGGACGCAGCACGGCGGCGGGCAGAGTCCTCAAACGAGTGCATGCCTCTTAGTCTGAGCAACGCAAGTGAACAACACTGTTAAAGATGACATATAAAGTATGGTGCCGTGTAGACCCCATGCGCTGGTGCCGCTGACCCAGCAGGCAGCATGGCCTGGCAGCAGGCTGGCTAGGCGAGTCAGGGCCCGTTCATATCCCTCAGGGTTTTTGTTGGCGGACCGTTCGTATGGATCGTATCCCTCAGAGGAAGCTGCCCACCTTGATGGGCACTAGATCCGGTCCGTTCATGACCTGCGCAAAGCCCAGCAGGCGAGCCATCCCCTCAGCAGCTGCCTTCTTCTTTCAGTTTGTTCGCGTGTTACATGAACATGGCGATGCAGGGGGGCCAGTGCAGCGTCCTGTGCTGCTGTGCTACAGCCCCTGCTGGTGCCTGCATGCGCTGAAACAGTCCCTGAAGCCCAACGCCAGATCCCTTCACCTTCAGGGCCACGTAGCCGCCCGCAGCCAAGTCCTCTGCAGCATACACCACAGCAGTGCCGCCCCCTGCGGGTGCACCATCGCATGCACAGTGTGCGTGTGGAGGGCACGTGCAGCATCCCTGAAACTGCCCAAAGTGAAACCCGCGTGCGCATGCATACATGCAGGTTATGGGACCGTCCCATGGCCCGCGCTCATGCACTCTACGAGCTCCTTTACCCCAAACCCTGGGCTCATGTATGTGCTAGGCATTCAGGGGTACCACAGTTTCATGGCATGGGGTCAAGCTTGGAATGCCCCCACCAAACCCCGGGCGGCCCCTTCATGCCACACCCCAGCAGGCAGCTGCTGTGCTCACTGTTCAGCTCTCGCTCCACTCTGTAGCGCCCCTGGTTGAGCATGGTGTTAGGGGACAGCGAGATGGGCCCTGCTGCAGACATGGCTCCAGACCTGTGCACTCCTTGGGTGAGCCCTCTTGGGCCACGTGAACCTCTGCGCTTCCCTTCCCTTTGCCTTCTGCCTACCTATCGTGAAATAGCCCCTTTCATGCGCACGCAGCACTATATATGGCAAGCTGGACAGCTGGAGTGATGGTTGTCAGCGCCTCGTATCTGGAAGGAGTGCTTGGAGCTGCCCACAACTGCAGTTCCTTGCTTTCTGTGGGAATCACTGCTCACATATCTGGTCCTGGCGGTGCTCGATACATGTTACTAGTGGAGATGCCCCTGCATTCATCTCACAAGTTATGGGATCAGTCGGCTGACTGCGATGGTTGTGGTTGGTTGACTCCGTATGCATGCATGCTGCATGAGACTCGTCAAATCATCCACCGGCAAGGCAGCCATGAAGCATTAGGTTACTTCAAGGTGATGCTCAACACCTGATCCCTCCACCTGACATTTAAAGTCGTTAAGACATATACCACCTCTGCTTCTTTTCCTATGGGGCACGCTTGTACCAAGACCCTGGCCAAGATCCTGCGCTTTCCAGCGCTTATGCCTGATGGACAAATCCATGCGCCATGGGCACCCTTCCTGCACGCCCACAGCTCTATTGCCACCACCATTGCACACGGAGCAGCAGAAACCAATAGAATACGAGGTCAAAACACAGAGGGATCCATACAAAACAGGATCGCAGAACAGCACCGGCAGATAAAGGCCTTTGCGGTCCGTTCCCACAGTACTGGTTTGCATACGACAAGCACGGGAAACTGATGTCACGATATACCAAGCCAACGCCTGCTCATCACCACCTGACATGCGTTATGCACTCATCTCGATGTACTGTGTGACAGGTAGCAGCTCCCCGGTGCTCAGCAGCTCGTAGCTCCTAATCTGGCAGTTCTCATAGTCCTCTCCTGTGAGCTCCTTCAGCAGGCCCCTGGAAGTCAGCAGCAGCCACAAAGAGATCGCAATAGTTGGCAGATTGACCGCTGTCAGCAAAGCCACAGCAGGCCCCGACAAACCGCAGACCAGGCAGGACCTGCAGAGGGAGTAACAGCCACTCGGGCACATCCAATGGAGCACAGCAGTGCAACGGATGCAGCAGGCAGCACCAACTCTAGATATAGACTACAGAAACCATGACAAGTTGCAG
Source organism: Chlamydomonas applanata (assembly GCA_001662365.1). Lineage (NCBI taxonomy): Eukaryota > Viridiplantae > Chlorophyta > Chlorophyceae > Chlamydomonadales > Chlamydomonadaceae > Chlamydomonas > Chlamydomonas applanata. The sequence continues at coordinate 177,563 of BDCZ01000063.1, forward strand.
TCAAGCGCTTGCACATGATGTGCGCACCAATGGGCCACGATGCCGATTGTGCGCTCCGGTCGTTCCAGTAGCCATTGCCGAAGGTCCTCCACACGCGCCTTGAACACGTCTGCAGCCATCGAGCACCCAAAGCACAGCAAGGGGCAACATTAAGGCGCGTTCAAGCACCGAACGCACAGCAAGGCCCAGGATCTATTGTTAGCAGGTACAGCACAGTGAGGATCAGGGCAGGGAAGGGCCATGGGAAGGGCCCCAAATGAGCTATGAAGTCTACAATTGACCCCCACCCCCTACATGACCTGGTGAGATGCCATGTTTGGAAGTGCTGCTCATGTGTGCACATCCGCAGCTGGGTTGAACTGATTGAGCAAACCCAGACAGTTCAAGCATGCGCTGTAGTAGACTTACACCCAACCCCAGCGCTGCAATACCCATCTTACAGCTGCGCGCACCCTCGGGTTCAAGAGACACATGGCGCACATCAGAGGGCTGCACGTTCCACCACCAAATATCCTCAAGGTGCTTGAATGAGAGCAGCTGGCCACCAGGGAACCTGCACGATGGATGAAGCGTGTATAGGCAGCGTGGCCAGGGATTTTGTAAATGTGTACTGTGGGGTTAGAGCATCGGGACAGCAGCTGGCATGGCTTGATCCAGAAATGTATGGGTAGCTGTCAGGGCTGCTGTCCAGTTAGGAGACATGCCGATGAAAAGGGCTGGCCTGCTGGTTGCCGCATCCCCACATTGTCATATGTTACTGTACGAGCCTGCGTTGCTGAAGAGCAGGCTGCAAGACATACAGGTCGCACTGGTCCGCATGTTCGCGTGCACACACACTTTCACTCACGTCTTAAACTCTTTCGCCAGCTCAGCAGGCGGCCTGCCCACATCACTGCTCAGCCACACCCGTTCGCGCGCAAGCGGCTCTATGTGCACTGGGCCCTCATAGTGCGCCCATGCCAAGCTTGCAGTCTGGATGGCACGTGACAGCGGGCTGATGACGAGCACCTCTGGCTGGGGCTGGATACTCTGCGATTGCGTGTTGTCGGCATGGGCGCATGGGCAGGCATGCAGGCGCATGGGTGCATGGTCAGAGAACTAGCACATTGGAATCCTGCGACCCTACCTTGGCGATTTGAGCCGCTTTCTTGGCGCCTGCAAGCCCGTCCCGCGTCAAGCGCGTGTCAAAGAACAGTGGGTCCTTGAATCCCACGGATCGGTATGGAACCCTCCTCAAGTACTCGTTCATCTCTGTGGTTGCATGCCGCATGCAATGCAGCAACTGTTTGGGCTGGGCGGAACCTGCACTGGCTGAGCACTGTACGCTGCGCCCAGCCCTCGAGGGGGAGCCCAGTGGCACTGTCATGCCGGCAAAATTGATTGCAGCTCTTCAGGAAGACTGCTGCCCGAATAGCTGTGGTTGCATTGGGTGAGAAGTGTGTGGTTTGACTACCATTGACCTCGAGCACAGACTTGCTTTGGATATGTGAAGGCTTCTACGAGCTGTGTCATATCTTGGAACACTGTGGAAATGCGGGTTTACATGTTGCAGCACCCTATGTTCAAACAGTGCAGCCAGCATTTGTTTCCAGTTTACGAGCATGTCTAACGCGCAACACAGCAAAGCATGCAGCCAAGCTCTTCCTAAAAATTGTCAGCGATGACATCCTGCCTCACGTGCAACTGCCCTAGCAACTACCCTAGGCAACCCCAATCACCAGGCTCCAACTGCAGAAGGTGCACAATCAGCAGCCTTCCCCTATGGATGCCCATTGACAACTGATCTTCAAACCGATCCAATGAAAGAATATCTGGCATGACACGATATCTGCACATCACACCACACCAGCAGCCATTACGCCCATTAGCAACAAGACCCTCCCACGCTCGCAGCATGCAACCCAAAAACCCCACGGGCACAGCAGCCGCCCCAAGGAAAAGGCACAGTGCTGAGTGAGTAGCACACTTTATGTTGCACTGCTTGTCAACACATTCGCAGACCAACTGATGCGGCACACAAGATGCGACATGTACAGCCCTGCCTATGCTGTCATATAGTTACGTGCAGCTACAGGACAAACCACAAAGAAACATTCATCCCGCCGTTGTCGCAACCAGCATACAGCATGAATACAGCGAACAGCAGCACAGTAGATGCGCTCTGCCTGGACATACTGCCCAACTGGCTCGCTGCCTACTGCCCTCCGACAGATATGCAAGATCTGCATGATCTGTGATCTTTCAGGGGCTTGCTCCAGATGCTCACAAGAGATAGTGCCTACTCAGCAGCGCTCTTGCCTGCCTGAGCAATCGCCTGGGCTTTCTTCTGGAAGTAGTAGGTGGAAACCGAGTTGGAAGCCACGCCAGTCTTGTCCACCATATGGATCCAGCGTGCAGGGCCATACGTCTTGCCATTCAGCAGGAACAGCATGTACATCTGGGGAGGCGCCACGTTGGGGTGGGGCGGGGTCTTGAGAGTAATCGTGTGGGTTGCATAATTCACGCTGACCTGAGGCAAGATCACCACACGTTGGTTGGTGTTGAAAGAGTGAGTAATAGAGGATGGGGCCACCAGCACAGCGCTGGTCACGGCAGGGATCTTGGCATCTGTGAAGCCTGTCCAGGACACTGTGAACTGCTGGTTGAAGTCAAACTTCTGGATGTTGTTAGGGTCCGTGTCGCCATTGATGCCGACAATCTTTGGCTTGTTGACGTCATCGTACCAGTATGGGGGGTAGAAAATCTCGTTGCGGTACTCAAACTGCAGGGTGGGTAAAGACATGGCAGCAAGCACAACAGTAAATACGCAGCGCAGAAAGTGAACAGGACGGTCAGGCTCTGGTATGCAGACACTTCTGTGCGGAGCTGTGTATGTGATAAATTGTTCAATTGAGCGCAGCACTTGTCGGTTGAAAACATCAAGCATCTGCCACAGCAGTAGCTTATGTAATCCAGGCATCTTAGCAGCAGCTTCTGCAGGCATCTGCGCACAAGAGGCAATGGTTGATGGCACACGCACCCTCGTAGGGCTTGGCTCGTATGGGGCATAGTTCGACGTGAGCTTCCAGCAGCGATCGCAGCCAGACACCAGGATGGTACCGTTTGTGGTCAGTGCTGCCACGCTGTGGTACATGCGCGCAACAACACTAGCATCCAGGGTAGTGTAGCGCGAGTTCGCTGGCTTGTCTGGCTGGTACAGCTGGGCCCACAGGGAGGGGCTGTTGGCGCGTGAATCTCCGCCGTTGCCAGCGTCACCAGCGATTCCGCGCTGGCCGCCATTCAGCAGGATGATATCCCCATTGGGCAGCAGCGTCGCATCACCCATGACACGGGGGATGCCCATGTCCTCCTCTGCCCAGCCAGAGTACTGGTAGTTGCCGCTGGCGTCCCATGTCACACGCATGCGGTGGCTGCTGCGGCCAGCAATCAAGTTGTCAACACGCGTGGCCTGCTCAGCGGCACCCCCAAAAACCATGACTTCAATCTGGCTGTAGCCATTGGCTGGATCCAAGGCCAGCATCACACTACTGCCAGTGTAAGGGAACTGGGAGTGCGCGTAGCCAGGGCGGTAGGGCATGGTCATGCTCTTGTACTCCCCTGTGTATAGGATCGAGGACATTTAATGGGGTGAGAGCAAGGATAACAAGATTGATGCTGCAAGGATCGAGCACCACAGAGAGAACAGATCGTCGCATCATGCACTGATACAGCTGCCTGTACAGGCTGCGTGACATCTGCAGGCACCACCACTGGCAGGCATCACAGGCTTGGCATCTGAGCCTGGGGATCACAATGTCTCAATACGTCTCAATGGGGCTCAGCACGCACCAGTTTCAGCGCGCAGGATGCGGCCGTTGCGGCCACAGAAGTTGAACATATCTCCAGTGGGCATGATGTAGTCGAAGGGGTAGTAGTTTTGCTTGACTGCCTTCAGGTAGGCGGCATCCAAGGGGAAGGACTGCAGGGGCTTCTGGAAGGGTTGTGCAGGATCAAAGATCTCGTACATCTTGTTCTGGGGCGTGCCAGCGCCCACACCCTGGGTCCCACCCATGATGGCCACCTTGCCATTTGGCAGCAGGGTAGGGGTGGCATACCAGCGCGCCCATGTCATTTCCGTCGTCTTGTTCAGCAGGGTGGCGTTGGTGCGGATGTTGAACAGGCGCACGCTCTTCATGCCGTACTCCCATGCGTTGATCTGCAGGCGAGGGGCAGTACAGTAATACGGTTGGTCAATGATGGCAGCCTGGTATTTAAGGCTGGCTTGGTCCTCTAGTGATGGTGTTTAGATAACGACTGTCAGGCTCCGGCATGCAGACACATCTGTGACACGCCGTGTTATTATTATTGTTAATGATGGCAGCGTGCTGTGCCGGCCGCAGGGTGCAGATGGCTGCAGGCCACTATAATCAACATGCACCCACCAGCCCCAACTGCCTTTCACCTCCCTCGCAGGTCTACGAGCCCCCACACAGCATCAGTACACATTCTACATTGACTACACTCCACATATGACCGCCACCTGCGCGTTGCATCCCCTTGCCCCACCCAAGAAGCGCGCACCTTCTGGTGCCCTCCCACGACGACCACCTGGCCATCGTTCAGCACAGTGTGGCCGCAGCAGAACAGCCCGTCCTTGGTGTCTACATGCGTCCACTTGCGCGTGACCAGGTCTAGGGTGCCAGCAATCTGGTAGGAGCCATCTGGGCGGGGGCCAGAGGGGCGCTCCATGTAGAGGTAGGTGTCAGTGCCCGGCACATGCACCATGTGCACAGCCACGACGTTTGACTTTTGGGGCAGGATCTCATACAGGCTCTTGTAGCCAGTGGGAGTTGAGTCAGGAGGGCCCATGTACTCCTCCCCAGGGGCGGCTGGTGTGTAGCCACCCACTGGCACATCCATGCCTGACGGCTCCTGCACTGCAGTATCAATGGGCTGAGGACTCCTGCAGATGCGAGGTGCACCCGGCGAGGGCGGCGCACAATTAGAGCTTGGGCACGCAAGCTTAGGGCCAGGCAGTAGTGGGCTTGCATGCGCTTGCGCTGGCATGGCAACAGGCGTTAAGCACGAACACAGAGCCCACAGCCATGGCATGCAGGAGCATCCTGCAGCTTAATTTGAGAACGTGCTCCATGGCGAGCGCATGCACTTACGGGGGCGGCGGCGAGGCTGCCTTAGGAGGAGGCGGGGCCTTCCTTGGGGAAGGTGGAGGTCGCCTTTGAGCGAGAGCGACGCCAGTTAACTGGGCGCAAACCAGCAGTAGCAGCGTTGCCGTGCAAAGGCTTTTGCACCGCTGCATAGTGCTGCGATGCTGGATGGAGACTGGCAGTTCCGAAGCAGTTCGGAAAGTGTGTCCAGCAAGCTCACCAGCCGCTACAGCTTACGACCTGCAGGTGCACAACCAGGGATTGTCAGTGTCATGTGATCTGCCCTTGGTTAGTGCACCGGGGCAGTAGCATGGGTTGCTGCACGCAGCGCCTTGCAGGCACCCGCAGGGAACGAGCAATTCAACGTTGGCATATCCGTCTCGTAATTGTCGCTCCCCCGCCCACCCTCCCGACAAGTACTGTGTACCCCAAGAAGACTTTTGAAAAGGAGCTGCCGGTGTGCGGTGTGCGTGCACACCACTGCATTTAAGGGCTGCTACTGGAGCAGCTATACTGTCACTGCGGTGCTGCAGCCCTGTACGCGCCAGCTATGACACAGGATGCAGCCACCACCTAACGTTACCTTGAAGGCCTGCGCTGCCCCGGTTTGAGAGCTGCGTTCTCAGGTAGGTATAAACACAGTTGAGAATGTATGGAAAGCTTGTGAGGGGAGCTTGATGGTTGGGTGCCAGAACCCGGAGCACAGCGCCTTCACGCGTGCAGCATCAGGTCTGGTGTGCAGTGAGGGGGGGACTGGGGCGGAGTGCTGCACCGTGGCGACACTTGTTGGGGGCAGGTGTGACACCTGAGTGGTATCGCGTATTTGCGGTGCGGACGTCCCAAGGCAGCGCGGTTTGCACTGCTAAGCATGGCCTGCTGCGAGAGTTGGGTGAGGGCTCTTCTGTTGACGACCTGGTTGCAGTAGTAGCATACGAATATGATATGATGATATGCAGTAAATGGCAAGACAAAGCGCACCGGATTAACCAGCTCCAGATAACGTGCAGGCTGGCTTTATGCGTGCGTTGTGCATGAAGGCTGCTGACAGCTGTGCCTAGCAGGTGAGGTTGTGCGAGCAGCATGCTACCCACATCACAGCTGTCAACTGCAAGCGGACTCTTTACAATCTTCATTGAATAGGGTGGCTAGTTTTGGCACAAACAAGCATCCTGCACCAACTGCATGCCGTGGAGAGTTGAATCAAATACAATGATAAAAAATCATCCTGCCTGACTTGACCTCACCTGCCCCTACCTAGAATCGTGCAGCACAATCCAACAACATGCAGCCCAGGTGGTTGGAAACAGCATTCCAGTGCAAGCTAACCAAGTGTAGTACTCTGGAATGCCTCACCAAACTATTCCGGTCACTTTGGCCACTCAGGGCCAACAGAACACACCCTGCTGGCCCAAGGGGCCACTTGACATGCACACTCCATCCCTGCCACGCATCATGACACCACATTGCAGCAAAAAAGCCCCACGGCCATTGTTTCACTCAACCCAGCTGTCTGTTTCTGCCAGCTCCCCAAAAGAGCTCAGGAACAGTATGTGCATACTTACGTGCAGTGCACCAATAGTGGGCGCACTCAACCCCACCCTCCCACCCACCAGACTCATAAAGCTCAGGCACAAAGGAGAAGTCCGTGTCTGGACATTATAGGCGTTCGGTGGCTGCAGCATCTGATAGCTTAGAACTGCATGCTGCGATCACTGCAACACATGGTGCTAACTAGCACGTTCTGCTCATAGATCATAGGTCACAGGTGCGCTCTTGCCCACACCTACCTTGTCTACCAGCTGCACCCAGCGTGCAGGCCCATATGTCTTGCCATTCAGCAGGAACAGCATGTACATCTGGCCAGGTGCAATGTTGGGGTGGGGTGGCATCTTGACTGTGATGCTGTGGCCAGCTTGGTTGATCCTCACTTGCGGAAGAATGACCACACGCTGGTTCGTGTTGAACGAGTGAGTGATTGATGACGGGGCCACAATCACTGCACTGGTCACGATTGGCACCTTGGAAGTTGTGAAGCCCGTCCAGGTGACCGTGATCTCTTCGTCATACCCAAACTGCTGGATGTTGGTGGGGTCCGTGTCGCCATTGATGCCGACAATTTTCGGCTTGTTGACGTTATCGTACCAGTATGGGGGGTAGAAGATCTCGTTGCGGTACTCAAACTGTGGTGTGGTTGATGCAAGTGTAGCAAATCAGTGCGCTAGACATCAGTCAGACATGCACCTGCTCCAGGTACTGGATGCGGATTCTGCAGCTGTCAGGGTCACACTACAGCATGGCTCGCTGTTTTGCCAGTTTGCCACATCTGCAGCTGCAGCTCACACACCCTTATTCAAGCGCCAACTCACCCGCTGGCCAGTGTCCTGGAACTCGTCCCACTCTGAGGTGAGCTTCCAGCAGCGATCGCAGCCAGACACTAGGATGGTGCCGTTTGTGGTCAGTGCTGCCACGCTGTGGTACATTCGCGCGATGAGTGTGGAGGCCAGGGTGGTGTAGCGGGATGCAGATGGGCGGTCCGGCTGGTACAGCTGTGCCCACAGGGCTGGGCTGTTGGCACGGGAACCGCCACCACTGGCCGCATCACCAGCAATGCCTCGCTGGCCGCCATTTAGCAGGATGACGTCTCCGTTGGGCAGCAGCGTCGCGTCACCCATGACACGGGGGATGCCCATGTCCTCCTCCGCCCAGCCAGAGAACTGGTAGTTACCGCTGGCGTCCCATGTCACACGCATGCGGTGGCTGTTGCGGCCAGCAATCAGGTTATCGACGCGCGTGGCCTGCTCGGCGTTGCCTCCAAAGATCATGAATTCAACCTGCTGGTAACCGTTAGCTGGGTCCAGGGACAGCATAACACTGGTGCCGGTGTAAGGGTACTGGGCGTGCGCATAGCCAGGGCGGTAGGGCACTGTCGCGTCACGATAGACACCTGTAGCACACAATCCAGCAGTGATCAAAGGTAAGAATGGTCAGAAGAATGGCATTGATTTCAATGAGCCTCGTGCCCTGTGGCCCAGATCCCACAGGTCCTGAATTACAGCACTGGCCTGAGATCATCAGCTTCAATGTACTTTGGTTGAAGTAGACAAGTAGGAAGTAGCACATGACCCATCGTTTACCTGTCTCTGGGTGAAGGATGCGGCCATTACGGCCACAGAAATTGAACATATCTCCAGTGGGCATGATGTAGTTGAAGGGGTAGAAGTTCTGCATTGCAGAGCATAGCAGCCAAGGGCGATCAGGGCACGCTTGCAACCATCCATGTCTTCTTCAGTCATCAGACCATGTCCTGCAGCGATCAAGCTAGTTCCTGCAGAGATCTCATTGTGGCAGATGCGCACACATGCCCAAAAGCACGCACCTGCTTTACAGATTTCAGGTATGCAGGGTCGACCTTGAACGCGGGCAGCGGCTTCTGGAAGGGCTGTGCAGGATCAAAGATCTCGTAATCTGGGTTGGCGGCTGTGCCAGCACCCACACCCTGAGTGCCCCCCATGATCATGACTTTGCCGCTGGGGAGCAGTGTAGCAGTTGGGTACCAGCGCTGCCATGCCATCTCAGTCGTCTTGTTCAGCAACGTGGGATTGGTGCGGATGTTGAACAGGCGCACGCTCTTCATGCCATTCTCCCAGAGGTTGATCTGCACAAACAAGAGCAACTCCGTCAGCCAGATGGCTGCAGGGCAAGATTTCCATGACCCAAGGCACATTCACGTACATGGTCAGCTTTCAGCGCAGCCCCAACTGCAATCATGGCTGCCCTTGACCACTGACATAGCCCCCAGCCCAAGGCACCAAGCTGCTCACCTTCTGGTGCCCTCCCACGACGACCACCTGCCCATCATTTGCCACAGTGTGGCCGCAGCAGAACAGGCCGTCCTTCGTGTCTACTGCGGTCCACACCTGGGAGACCAGATCCAAAGTGCCTGCACACCAGAGTGCAACGCAGGTGCATCAATGAGGATCCGTCAGCGTCTGATCCACAGCTTGCAGCAGAGCACCATACATAAGCCCGCCGTGATCACTTCAAGCACTTCCTGGTGCTGCCTCAGGACATCCCCTATCACACTTAACACCTCCCATCTGCACACCTGCGATCTGGAAGTAGCCCTTGGGCTTGTTGCCGGAGGGGCGCTCCATGTAGAGGTAGGTGTCAGTGCCCGGCACATGCACCATGTGCACAGCCACCACATAAGAGTTATGTGGGAAGAGCTCGTATGCACTCTGGTAGCCAGCTGGTGTCATATCGTCCAGCCCCACAAAGGCCTCCCCTGGCTGTGCTAGTGTCGGGTTGGGTGGCACACTGATCCCTGTGCCTGCCTGAGTTGTGGGTGAGATGGTGCTGCCATTGGAAGGTGGGGGGCTGCGGACCGGGGGTGGGGACGGCGAAGGCTTGGGGGGTGGTGGCGAGAGCTTGGGTGGGGGTGGGGAAGGCGACAGCTTGGGCGGCGGGGGTCGCTTGACTGGAGGAGAGGGCCTTGGGGAGGGGGGTTGGGGTGGTGGCTGCCTGCAGGGGTACAGCAGCAGTAGTGCACACTTCTTTTCAGTTCTGGGTCCGTGGGGCGTGCACTTCGGAGCGGCAAAAGAGCGGCAAAGGGCGGGCAGAGCATAGTTGCGGCAAAATGGCAAGCGGCAAAACCTAGGAAGAGCGGCTAGGTGTGAGCGAGGGGAGGCGAACGAGCAAAATTCACCTCGCAGATGCAAGGGGGGATGCAGGCAGGGGCGGCAGGGAGGGAAGGCCAGGAGCTGATGGCGGGGGATAGGTTGCATAGGTTGGAGGGTAGGCAGGAACGCCAGAGCTTGGCGGATACGCGCTTGGGATGCACGGGCAGCCATACCCCATGGGGCATGGACCACCGTAGGCTGGCGGGTATGCCCCGCTGTATACGCCGAGGGCACCCCCATATACCGCACTGTAAACACCATATGCTCCACTGTAAATACCATACGGGCCACCATATGGCCCCCCATAACCCCCGCCATACACCCCGCCATAGCCACCGCCATAGCCGTCGCCGACCGCAGCACAGTCCCAGCCGTATGCAGCACCATATGCACCCCATGCAGCATCAGGTGCTGGGTTGGGTGGGCTGGAGTAGGGCATGTGTGGGTAGGGTGGGGCAGGCGGAGTGAGAGGCTGGCCTAAGTCCCCAGCGTCCTGGTACCTTGTTGGGGGGGAAGGAGGACTGCGCTTGGGTGGAGGCGGTGAGCGGATGATTGGGGGCCAGGGGGGTAGGGGTGGGGACCTCGTGGAGGGTGATGGCCCTGCTGACACCGATTGGTTGGACAGGAGCGCCAGCTGGCATGCAGCCAGCAGCAGCATGGCGCAGCAGTTGTACAGGCTGTGCTGTGCAGCCATGTTGCTGTCCCTCTGGTGCGCTGCTGCTGGGAAGGCTGGGGCTGGTGTGACGCTGCTGCTACTGCCGACGTGGTCAGTGGGTGGCGGTGGCTGTCAACATGGTCGTCGCCTGCACGCTGCGGCCATGTGGCACCACATGGGGCGTCTGTCACGCGCAAGCACATGCAAGTAAGGCATCGCTACTGCATGAGTGCCAGCAGCAGCAGCAGCCCTGCCTGCAGCTATCTCATGCTGCAGCTGTTAGTATCATCACTTGTGCTGTTCAGTGGAAGGCAAATGGCTTCAATGAGTCCTGTACGCCACAGCTTGCTGCTGCCCACCACACCTGGCCCTACCTGAGATCCACTCACTGCACGCCCCGCGGATTCTTTCTCCAAGAAGCGCCGCTTCTGCACTCGCTTGTGCTTATAAGAGCAGTCGCCTGACAATCTGGTGGGGCGTGAGGTCTATTGGCAGTGCCTGGAGCACAGGCGCGTAGTGGCCGTGCAGCGTCAGGGCACTAATGAAGCAGGCAGCCTGCCGGTTGAGAGGAGGACCAAATTGTTGGCAGCAGGTCACTCAGTGAGTGTAGGACCTGACCGGCACCTGACAATTGAAATTTCCCGAAGAGGTTCGGGAAGGCCAACGGTGCATCGACATACCTGTGCCTAGCTTGATCGCCAAGCGCCGCCCTCCACTGTAAGGCCAGCCTCTGGCCCACCGGTGAACCGTGTTTTAAATTCTGACGCTCCAGGCTGGACCAGGTCCATACCGCCAAGGCCGCTGCAAGTAGTTGCATAATTCAGAGGGGTGATCGACTTGTCGGGCGCTTACAACTTTACGTGCTTTGCACAAGTGCAAGCATACACTGGACTAGCCCGGAACAACCCTTTTATACGGATGGAGAAGTTACAAGCTCCAAGTCTGTCACAGCTATCGTCTACATGATCAAGGTGTTCGGCTGAGCATCGCACTGTCCCTGTTCTTTCTGCACCCTCTTCTGCAGTCCAGCTGCGGTTTGGCGCTCATCTTCAGTTGCAACACAGCAGCTTTACATCAGGACGGTGATTCGATCATCTCAACTGCCTGCTGTACAGCAGCAGCATCGCCCGTGGCAGCAGCAGGGGGGCATTCTTGATGAGCATTAGCAGGAGAGAGTGGAAATGAACAGTGGCTCGCAGCACACTTGAAATGCATAAAGGGGTACTTCAGTGCTGCAATACGTAACCAGCAACTCGACACATACACAAGCATGCAGACAGGCATGCCTCATACTCCCCACGCATCTCGGCGCAACGGCAAGCCGCGAATTGCAGAGCAGAGCACCAAATAGCAAGCCCATCATCCTGCCAGCGCAAAACTTGGGGGGCACCCATAGATAAATCAGTTGATCACAATACATACAGCTCCTGATAGACAGCTGTCGGTGCCTGGCAAGACCTGCAAGCCCCATCCCCCCAGCCACCCCTCCCAGATATCAATATCTACCAGTAGCAATACGTCATACCCTGACCATCGTGAATAACTGGCTATGGATCGTTCCTGTGATACTGCTGCTGCCTGATTAGCGTGCTCGCAGCTCAGGGGGCAACGGGCAGTTGTCCCAGCCGCTTTTCCCGCGTGGCACGCATGGCCTGGTATAGGTCGACTGGCTGCAGCTGCTTACCGGCCGGCACATCCTCTTTGTACCATGCCTGCGCAACAGCAGTTTCCTGCACACACAGCCAGGCAGCAATCGCAGTGCGTTTTGTTGTGTGAACTCATGAGCGTGTCATGTGTACTGCACACGCCGTGCATACCAGGCGGATGAGGCAGAACACACCAGCAAACGTATAACACACACATAAGACATGGACATAGAGATGACAAGCCAGCCGACTAGCCAAAGGATGGCAAAGTGTCAAGCAGGGGAGCACAGGCACACAGGCAGGCAGGTGTGTGGGCGGCACGGAAGGAGGCAGGGAGGCAGGCAAGCGGGCGTCTCACCTCGGGCCAGTTGTTCCCAAAGTCTACCCCTACAAAGTTGAGGTACGGCCCCCAGTCTGATCCATTCTTAAAGAACGCAAACTTCTTGCCAGGTGCCGCACGCAGGTTCCAGAACGTCCCCAGCGCCGCATGGAAGGTGCCCCATGGCACCTCGCCACTCGAGCGGAAAGGCCGTGTGCAAGCACCCACGTAGATGTTTGACCAGAGTGTGCCATAGGGAGAGAGCCGGTGGCTGCAGGGTGCAGGCAGGCACGTGGTCACATGTGTTTGTGTGGTATCAGGTAGCACGATTACCAGGTGGTAGCTGCGTACGTCTCATCTTGTTCAGTCGCACATCATAACGTGTGTACGCCGTTAGTTTGATGGGCTCCGGCAAGCAGGTGTATTTGTGAAACGCCGTGTTATTAATATACTACTACGCCATTAGCTGTGCACCAGCACCTCCAGGGAGGGCCCAGCAGCCCACCTGTCCATGTTGACATCGATGCCGGTGCCATTCGAAAACACGACGCCGACATTCCACGCGTAAATGGACACATCATGCACGGCGCGGAAGTTGACCTGTAGCCAGCACCACAATGACCGGCAGCCAGGCCAAAGTCAGCATTGCACAGATCTGTGTGTGATCTGATCTCTAGAGAACATGGTGTGAGTGCTGGTGCGTTACACATGCAGCTCACGTCTTGATGGCTCGCTCTGTGCTGAGCAAGGGTGTGAGCCTGAGCCTGCCCAGGGCCATGTGGGGTTGCCCCACTGATCAAGCTGCTGATGTTGCGTCGAGGTGCTAGCTGCTTGATACTGTATGATGTCCAAGGCTGGGTACATGTACATCACACAGTATGTGGTTTGTAGTGCAGAAAAGTGAGCGGCCAAGACAGCCAGGCACACCAGCAGCAGCCCGACCCACCTGGAAGTTGGAAATTAGGATGTCTTGAGACATGGTGACGTTGACTCCATGGTGGGAGTCTTGGCTGCCTCGGTCAGCCGTACTGCAGGCGAGGGAGGGCAGGTTATCAAGGGTCACAGGTCATCAGTTGGTACAGGGTTCCGAGAGAAAGAGTGGAAACAGTTGGTTCAGGGTTCCGGGGGAAGGGAACAGCATTTCTGCTGCTGCATGCTCCATCACAGTGCTCAAGGAGCGAGCATCAGGTGTCAAGCACAGGCCAAGGAAAGTCAGAAAGAGAGAACAAAGGAAACCAGGAGGGCGGCAAGCAGCTGTGCACTCGATTGCACAGGCACATGAGCAGCTGTGCACGTGGGCTGCTCAGGCCGCAGGGTCAGGGACAAGCCATCCAGATGCCATGCAGAAAGAACCGCGACAGGAGCTGGTTGCTGCTGGGAGCAGCTCATACACGTATGCAGCTGCAACAGCTACTTGGGGTTCAAGTCAGCGGCAGTCAGGTGCCACTGCAGCTGACAGTACAGAGGGATGAACTCAGCGGCGGTCAGGTGCCATTGCAGCTGGCAGTACAGAGGGATGAACTCAGCGGCGGGCAAGTGCCAGTGCAGCTGTCTTCAGCATCACACTCACACTCCCATCTGGATGCCATCCACCGTGCAGAACGAGGACATCCACACAATGAATGGGTTGTCACTGTTAAGACTGCGGGGGCACAAGGGGAGCAGCAGGTGGATGCATCAGAGTTACCGCAAGCACAAGATGCGCTTAGGCGGCGTTGGCGGAAAGGTACGGATGTGATGAGAAACCCACAAACACCTGGTGCAGCACATGCTGCTGCCTTCATAGCAGCCGCTGGATCGAGCGTAAGAGACTCCCAGTACAACCTGAACGAAACCCTGCAAGAACAGATTGACATGCGCCCGCGGTACGGCCCTGCAGACCACACACCTGCGCACGTTGCGCGCCCAGCAGTTGGTGCACGCCATGAACTCCACCCCATTGTACCCAGCTTCGATCAGGTGGCCAGCATATGGGGCAAATGCATGCTCAATGGTCATCTCCTCGATGCCAACCTCCTGCAGGCAGGCAGCTGGGCAAGCCGTTAAGCTGGTGGTTTGCTTGATTGGCTGGTGATTGGTTGGTCGTGCGGCCGGGTTTGCCAGTCCGATGGAGCAGGTGCACAGTGTGGTGGAGAGGCAGGTGCTTGCTGTGGTGTTTGAGTGATGGTCGGGGGGGTGGGTGGGGTGGGGGGCATGCCTGCTGCCATGGCTGTGCCTGAGGCTGCTGCCCTTGAGCTTTGAGAAATTTCAGCTGCTGCACTCTTGTTTATCAGCGCACAGTTACCTGGCCGTGTTATTATTATTATTATTACTATTACTATTATTATTATTATTATTATTATTATTATTATTATTATTATTATTATTATTACTACTACTACTACTACTACTTACCTGGCTCAGGTCAGGCAGTGGCATGGGGGGGCTCAGGTAGCATGGGACAGGTGAGGTGTGATCCTGATGGGTCAAGTGTGTGATGTGTGGTATGTGGTATGTGGCAGTTGGTGTGCTCAGCGTCGCTGCGTACCTTCAGCATGCCCGTGGCAAACGTGTGGATGGCTGGCTTGAATGTCTCACTGACGTTGAAGGGCAGGGGGCGCTCCAGCGCCAGCGTGCCCTTTTTGACGTCTACCGACACGACCCTGGATCGGTCAGACAGGCAGACAAACAGACAGACAGACAGGCAGACATGCGTGAGACCAGGGTGCTTGTCGTGTGCCATATCCACCTGCCTTGCAGCACATCCTTTGCGATCACTTGCGACTTAGCACACCTGCCCCTCTCCTTGCTCAGATCCCACCCCCCCATCGGCGTGAGTCGCATTGCAAATGGAGGTTCGGTGGCAAGACACACCCACACCAACACGATGCACCCCCCCTCTCACCCAGCTACTGCATACCAGTCCGCCTCTTTCACTCGAAATGCAGCATGGGAAGTGCCAATCACGCTGCCACCCAGCAAAAACACAACACATCTGCAGCGGCAACACAAACCTGCTTGCCCAGCTCCAGCCCCTGCCACTCACTTGGAATGGAAGCGCATCAGGTTCTCATAGTCGATGCAGAACACGTAGCACTCCAGCATGTTAGGCACATAGCCGTTCAGATCCTTGATCAGCTTCCCGCCTGAGTCGCTCTGCGCATGGGAATGGGTGGGGATGTGGCAGTGTCACAGGTGTGGCTCAGGAGGCAGGCAGTACGGCCAGGCGGGCACAGCCAGGCAGTACAGCCAGGCGCTGGCCACAACAGCTGGGGCGGCTGGCATACTGCACAGGCTGTGAACATATCACACTCATACACTGTTAAAGATGCATGATTGCGGCACACACCATGCACATGCACAAACAGGCCCTGCCGGGGGTGGCCGTGCCACTCGCCCAACCTTCTCCAATCACTGGGGAAGGTCACTCCAATGACTGGGAAGGACCTGCCGTTGCCCTTGTTACCGCCCCCACTACCTCTGCCCCACAGCTCACCTGCACCAGTGTGATCCAATCCCCAGCCGATGGTACCATGCTCTGCTTCACGTTTGTGATGCTGAGCACGTTGGTGCCTCGTGGGGTGAAACCAGTCACAGTTGCAATCTGGGTGAGGTCAGTCACGTAGTCGGCTTTCTGCAGGGCAGGGTGGCATTGGCCAGTGCCATTTCAGCTGACGGTCGAGTAGTTCAGCGATAACATAACCGGCACATCAGCAACAAGCAAGATGTACTGGGCAGTGTGTTGCATCGTTGATGGTGCGCAGCAGTGGCGCAGCTGCGTTTCAGGTTGCAAGGCCTGGTGCGGGGGGCTACAACCTGGCTGATGTACGCCTCAAGCCTCAGCAGACCATGCACTGATGTGCGGGTTGAGCCACAGATGTGCGGCTTGAGCCACAGCATAGCATTTGATCAACCCACCCCAGGAGTGAAGCGGATGAGGCCGGGGCCGTTCTTGTAATCAGAGTGGCGGTTCTTGGGGTTGGCTGATGTGTACAGGGCGCCACGCCATGTCTGTGGTGTGACCGCAGGGCCAGTCAGACAGGCGTCAGACCTGCAGACCGGCTGCCTGACAAAGCGGCTGCTCCCGCACACTGGCACATCTCACACCAGTTCTAATCATCACACACGGGTGTGTGTTGACCACTCTTACACAAGGCCTCTCCTGGTTGCTGAGCTAATCCACAGGGCGGTGGCAACCAGAGCAAGTGTCAGCCCCCGCGCACCTACCTGGCCATACAACTGAGTGAGCGACTTGGTCAGGAAGATGGTTGTCTGAGCCATGCCCGCACCACGCAGCACCACCCCAGAGTTGCTCACCACTAGCTGCTTGGTATACTTGTACCTGCAGGCGTGGTTAGTTGGTGACTTGAGATTGACAATGTAACCATGGATTGCACCCATGCACCCTGGCTCAGTGCCTGCTCGCCTGAACACCCTTGACCTCCATTAGATGGTTCTCTGGGCCTGCCCCAACCCCAGCCTCATCAAGCACGCCGGGTTACGCAGGGTCAGGTCTGCCATAGCTGTGACACAGCATGTGCTTGCATGCATGGAGGCTTGCATGGAGCCAGCAGGAAGACCCCCATGCGCCCTGTACATGGAGCCATGCCTCGATGCGTGCCATGGGACCAGGAGACTGGTGGTGGCGCAGCACATGCAAGGCTGGCTCCAGAGCAATACAGTACTGCCCCCGGCAACCGACATGTACTGCCCCAGCAGTACACACGTACCGCCCAGGTGGGAAGTACACCGCCCCCGGGTCCTCAGCACTGACACCCAGCGCCACCAGCTCACTGATTGCCCGGTCGATAGCCGCTGTGTCATCAGTGTTGCCATCCCCACGTGCGCCCCAGTCCTTGACATTGATCTTTCGGGGCACTACAGGGATTGGTTTGTTGCCAGCCGCATAGCCTGCGCACGAAAGCAGGGAGGGAGAGACCAGAGGCAGAGTCAGGGGATGCTCAGGCATGAGTTGGCTATGCTCACGCTATGATCAGTACCGGTCAAGGTGTTTGGGGCTGGCAGGTGACAAACACCATACGATTCCCCCAACCCCCCACGTACCCCACACACGCATGCACTCCCAATAGCCCCACACCTCCAACCCCACCAAGCGTGTAGCGGCACGCGTGGCGGAGCCTGACATGGATGCACTGACCGGACCCAGCTCAGCATGCACCCACACACATAATAATAATAACACGGCGTGTCACAGATGTGTCACCCACACACCTGCATAGGACCAATCCACCAGTCGGCCTTTGGCATCCCACTTCTCGCCAGCCGCCCCGAAGAGGGGCGAGTTGTAAACGTTGCTGTCCAGCCGGGGAGGGGGGGGCGCCTTGCGGGGCGGGGGCGGTGATGGGGAGC